>JAUZNC010019214.1:0-14101 GCA_034780395.1 Vannuccia rotundouncinata
TAACAACCCAAAATGATTTCACATATTTTATGGTTCGAGCTAACACACGTTTTTGACCTTTTTGGTCTATAATAATTGTTTATAGCAATTTAGAAACTAAAAATAGATAATTGATAAAAATGATGTGAGCAATCTATTTTAGTTATGATAGGGCCCTCTTCGATGTACATAAACAATCTATTTTAATTATGATAGCTGCCTTCTTCGATATACATAAAGAATCTATTTTAATTATGATAGGCGCCCTCATAGACGACCCCCCATATTTTTATTGCAGATTTAGACAAATCTGAATTCCGCTAAATAGCAGGATTCACACTATATAATTAATACATTAACATAACTGTGTATCCATATAGGATTTCATAATAATGCAAACTTTTTTGTTTATGATAAAACTTTTTTTAAATAACTCCAATTCCGCAGTAAATTAACCAATTCTCCCTCTATTTACAATTAAAGAATTGTACGTCCACGATAAGTACGGCTTCACTAGATTATTTTGTAACAGAATATAGATTAATTTAACTGATTTTTTCGTTATGTCCTGTTATGGTCAACTTAAATATTTGTCATGCATTTTTGGTTTACATTTCTTTGTATTAAATATAGTAAAACTACATTTCATAAAAAGATTCTTCTCATTCCTAAAATTTGCGCATTGACAAGCATTTCATACTATATGTAATACATTTTCCTTTATTTTAGATACCTCGTATGTTATACACAATTTCCATAAGTGTTGTAATATTTATTATTAACGATTAAAAATTATCAATCTTTTTAGGAATAGGTCTTAATAATAATTAAAAACACCAAAAAATGCAGACACAAATGGTATTGATTATCGAATGTATTAATTAGTTTAACGAGTGTTTACCTAATATTCTTTAATTTATACCTAATTTGATTCCACCTTAATTAGGAGAAACGAAACTTTTTAACCATTTTACATTATTTTTTAATGGTTCTTAAATCTGGATAGAACTCAATATATTAGTACTAGTATTGGATTCACTCCACAATTAAAAAAGTAACATCATGACCAATACATAAGACATTGAAAGACGATATACATAATATGCATTCGACGTGTATTTAAGTTCTGAGTACAACAATCTGAATAGCAACGTAATGACGCATTATAATCCACTTAAATCCAATCTCTCACTAATACAATAGGAGTCAATTGAAAGACTGTAAGTGATAGGGTCTCGCTTTGTAGTAATTATTTTTTGTTTTGAAGAGCTAGCTGTTTGTGTACTTGTTTGCTCAATGTCTCCTTGTATGAAAAGATATCCCCTTCCCATTTGGTAACAGTTTGATGCTCACAAACCCAGATCTCCTCAGCTACCTGCAATTATACGAAAGAGCGGATGAATTTCTATGAAAAACAAATACTGTTATGATGATGTATTATGAATTTTGCTATTGTATTAGTCATTTTGCTATGAGCTAAGCTTAACTAAATTAAACTGCTTCAAGCAACCGCTATTCAATTTTTAAAAGGTACAGTAACTTTACTGACACCTATTTCTGCAAAAACTACAATTTTTTTCTGAAAAATGAAATACAAAATAAAAGATAGGTTGGCACACACTCAGGCTGTAACATTATCCCCAGCGTTAGTTTTTAATACAATAATACTCAAAATAAAACAGTAAGGAATATAGTGCGATTTGATATGTCATTATGCGCGCTATTTCTGTGCAAATAGGTTTTTCACAGTATCTGACAGATTTAGGTCTCAGCAATTGACTATAATCTATCAGGTAGGGTAAGTTAAAAGAAAAGAAAATGTCCAGAAATTACTCAATGGTCAAAAAGTGATATTTTGGCACAAAATCAGCACCTTTTTAACATTGATTGTTTTCTGAACATTTTCTATTCTTTTTACCTACCCTATCTGCGCATTATCATATGGCAGCCGAAAGGGGCCAAAACGCTATACACGGTTTTAACGTGTTATTCAGGCTTTTAAACGACTTTAAAAGGCTTTCATTTTAAAATACCACTATTCTCGTTATTCACTTTTAAAATACCACTTTTCGCGATATTCACTTTTAAAATACCGCTATTCGCGTTATTTACTTTTAATATAGTGCTAGAATGTCGGTTGTGAGAGAAGTAAACATCCTATAATGCTATAACCAGTGTCAAAAGATGCGTATTAGTCTGCTAAATATTCCCAAAAAGAAAGTAACTCTTGGGGAGGTATAATATTTCCTCCACATAAAAGCCGCTTTTATCTCCTATAAAGTAAAAGTCGTATGGAGTTGTAACATATGTCAAAAGTTGGAGATAATTTTTATACATATTATAGAGAAGGAATCAGACAAATAGGAGGTTTCGTTCTATCTGGAGACAAAATTAACAATTTAGACTGGAAGAAAAATTATGGGAAAAACTACACCATTTAAACTTGATTGGTCAATTGATTTATCATTGTGGTAATGTGTAGCAAGACATTAAAAAGTCTAAGCTTCATAGATTATTTAATGAATGTTCCATGTCAGATAATGCAAGGACAGTTTTACCAATGTTGACTGGTTATAGAAATATCCTAAATTTTAAGCTATCATTTAATTTTAAAAAAACTACACCATCTAAACTTGTTTGGTCAATTGATTTATCAATGTGAGAATTTGAAAGTCTAAGCCGAAATTAAATGTTAGCTTAAATTTTGGTATATTTCTCTAACCGGTTAACATTGGTAAAACTGTCCTTGTATTATCTGACATAGAACATTCATTAAATAATCTATCAAGCTTAGACTTTTAAATGTCTTGCTACACATTCCCACAATTATAAATCAATTACCCAATCAAGTTTAAATGGTGTAGTATTTTTTAAACTAAATTTAATGTAAGCCTCAAAATTGTTAATTTTGTCTCCAGAGAGAACAAAGCCTCCTATTTGTCTGATTCCTTCTCTATAATACGTATAAAAATTGTCTGCATTTTTTGACTTAGGTTATAACTCCATACGACTTAAACTTTTGTTTAATTTAACACTCCATTTTTCACTGCAATGATTCCAGATTTTACATTGAAAGTATAAGATATAAAAGCGGTTTAATGTGGAGCAAATACTAATTTCTTTTTGGGAATATTTAGGGGACTAATACGCATCTTTTGACACTGGTTATAGCATTATAGGATGTTCGACAATCGAACAATCGACATTCTAGAAAACCGAAAAAAAATTAAAACTGAAATATTGATAAAAAGTATTGACGCGAATAGCACTATATTAAAAGTGAATAACGCGAATAGTGGTATTTTAAAAGTGAATAACGCGAATATCGATATTTTAAAAGTGAATAACGAGAATAGCGGTATTTGAAAAGTGAATAACGAGAATAGTGGTATTTGAAAAGTGAATACGCGAATAAAATATTTAAAAGCCTGAATAACACGTTAAAACAGTGTATAGCGTTTTGGCCCCTTTCGGCTGCCATACTTTCAAGCATAGCTTGAGCAGCACTGGTCACAACTTCGTTTTACAAAGAGAAGTACACATTGCATCACCGCATATTTTCAACGTTTATGCTGAACATGTTATGCCAAATGCGCTCGAAGGCTATGAAGCCGTTGTGAATACTGTTTGTGAAGTTGTTAATATCTAAGTTACTCTGTCGATACAACAAAATTAGATAATAACACATCAAAAAAACCGTCACCCCTAAATACCAGACTTCCACATACCTGAGAAATAAGTCGGAAATCATGGCTAACCAATAGGAGACCGCCTTGAAAGTCTTGAATCGCCTCTGCCAACGAATCGATCGTCTCAATATCCAAATGATTCGTAGGTTCGTCCAATAGGAGAAGGTGGGGAGCTTTTGTAGCTAACCAGGCGAAGATAATACGACATCTTTGGCCGTCAGACAGGGCTCGAATCGGACAAACTTGCTGTGACCCAGAGAGGCCATAACGACCCAGTTTCTTACGCATTTCATCGCGCTCCTTGATCTCAGGATAGCACTTCATCATCCAGTCCATTGCCGACATATTGATGTCCAACATTTCATGCAAATGCTACAAAACAAATAAAGTTTGAAAAACACTTGTTCACCTATAAAATATAAATTAGTTATCAAAGCATTAATTATTATAATTCCTTATTTAATAATTTAATACAACAAATCTATTTTAAATAAAAAATGACTGTGGAATATTTAACAACAGAGTTTTTGTGACCCGTATTCGAACCCTTCGAATATTTCATTTAAAGTATTCCATAATAATTATTAACACATACATTAACAACCACAAACCTGATGGTAACGTCCAATGCGACAGTGGCTATGACGACGAATAATACCATCAGTTGGTTCCAGCTGAAATATAAAAATAAGAATGTATTTATATTATTATTATCTTCAGTAGTGAAACCATTGTTATTACCTCGGAAGCAATAAGTTTAAGCAGGGTGGACTTTCCAGCTCCGTTAGGACCTACAAGAGCTACTCTACGGTCCAGATCAATTCCAAAATCGAGATCTTTGTAGATATAGGGCTAAAAATACAATATTTAATGAAATAATTAAGTGACGCGACACATTTGATTACTAATTAATGAATAATACACACTTTCCCTTCGGCATAAGTGAAACTGACATGTTGCACTTGAATAACAGGGGGCGGAATTGGATCTACTTCAGGAAAATAGAATGTTAGTGTTTTGTCTGATGATACTTTCTTGGTAAGACCACTGTCCACCATCTTCTGTAAAGTCTTCTCTTTACTCTGTGCCTGACGAGCCAGTTTTTTACTTCCGTGACCAAAACGAGCAATGTACTCCTTCATGTGTGAGATTTGACCTTGTTCCCATTTGAATCGTTTCATCTGGTTTTCTTCAAGTTCTTCTCGAGTGTTCATAAATGAATCATAGTTTCCCTGAGACAAAAATGTTCGTTTCAATATATTATAATCTATATACCGTATAATCCACTTATAACTAGAACTTGCTAGAACTAGCAATTAATAAATATAAACGTTTACTACAAAATTGCTTTTAACGAGCAAATCGGTTACAATAAGCAAAATCTAAAGTCTCTATAGTAATAAATTCCTACATTTATAGCAAGCTACATACTTAAAATTATACTGTATAGAGCCCATATAATTAATCCTATAGTCAAGTATACCTTTATATAAATACATACAGGGAATATCTATGTATAAGCAACTGCAAGGAGCCATCCATAAAGTACGTATGGCCTGTTGGGACAATGTACGCTTTATGGTTAATCCTACCTTGTACAAGGCTACTCTCGAATAAATTTAAACTTCCATAAAATAATCAAGAAAAACAATGATCTGAATAAAAACTGAATATAAAAATGTCAGAATTTTTTAAAAGCGTATGTACACTTAATGTAAAACACTCCCTCCGTATACGCTTTCATCTAGACCACCTCGCTCCTACAGAGCATACGTACTTTATGGATGGTCCATAATATAAACATAGTTAATTTCTAAATTCATAAATAAATTTAGAAATATTTCCGGAACGTAATAAGTTGAATATAACAAGCATCGCTTATAACAAGAAAAATTTAACGGTCCTTCAATCTTATCATAACCGGATTATACTGTACTATGTTTGGAAGAAATATTCTGTAAATAAAGTAACCGAATTATATACATGGAAAAGAATTACACTTACACCATAGTATCTTAACTTATTCTCATGCATATGAACAACACTATTGCAGACACCGTTGAGAAAATCCTGCGAGTGTGATATGATAACCAGACAACGGGGATATGTGCTCAATTCTTGTTCTAACCACACACAGGCGTTCAGATCTAGATGATTGGTAGGTTCGTCCAATAACAGAAGGGCAGGACGCACAAATAGAGCACGGGCCAAAGAGATCCTCATTCGCCAACCTCCACTGAAGTGTTTTACCTATGTAATGATGTAAGTTTTAAACAATTTTGAAAAAAAAAGTGTCTTTGCTTAAAATTAAGCCTTATTAAAATAAATATCACGCTGTTCTACAGGATCTATTCTTAAATAAGAACAATCTAGCTGACATACATACTGAAATCAGTTTGAGATATTATTATGCTAGATGTAGATGGAAATATTCATGACAATATTTACGCCGTATGCAATATACATTTTAAAAAGCAATTGAATTGTTATGCTTTCATAAATGAATTCAATACAAAGTAATTATATTATTGAAAAACTTCGAACAATGTTAGGTATGACGAAAATTAACCTGTTTAGTCTGCATTTCTGGTGTAAAGCCGAGTCCACAGAGAATTGTTCCGGCGCGAGCGGCGGCTTTATCAGCATCCAACTCTTCCAGGCGTTCGTACACTTCAAGCAGACGGTCTACTGCCTCTGTTGACATTAACAAATAAAGCGATGGATTGAGGTGCAAGAAAGTTTTATAAACATTTATGTAATGAATATTAGAAACCTCAATATTTAATATATTTTGATAAGCTTTTCCAAGTATATTTCTTATACATATCATTTTTACGAGGGTTGTGAATGTTACCTGTTTTTCAATATCGCAAAATTTTTTTATGCTTTATGAATGAATGAGTAGTTGAGAAAGACTAGGTTTACCCACACCAAGGATCCTTTGTTCGAACTAAGACCCCCCGTACTAGTTAAATTTTCCCGGAAGAAGAAAAAGTAAGATGAGAAAGAAGAAGACAAGATTATCTCCTATAAATAAAATAAAGTCTACAAAATACTAAGATAATATCAAGAGTAATAGAATATAGAATTACTAATAAATATAACACACTATAGAACAAAAAATAATAAAGTACCTACGTAAATACAAGAATAAACAGAAAAATACTGTAAGTTAGAGAATACAAATCCAATGAATTCTATCGAAAACTAACAAGCACAGACAGTCAGTCACAATTACCCAAATCTATGAAAAATATTCAGATTTGACGTATAAATAATATGTGGTTTTTCATTTGGCCGCCAATGCAATTGTATTATATTTGTTTTCCACCAATCAAAACTGAATATTTTTGAACATCGATTTATTTCTCCCCATGCGACGGGATGTGGTCGAAAAATTTGTTACACTCAGCACCGGGTTAGTTAAACATATATTGGTTGATTTAGTTAGAATTCATTTTTAGAACTCCATAAAACTAGTATAATAATATGGCAAGACAGTCTTGCCACCCGCTGTTGGGTGAACATTTTCTCATGGCAAGATTGTAAATAAAATAAATTCAAAAAAATTTAATTCAATTATAGCTATAACTGGCATGTTTTAATGCTACACAGATAGGACACTTATCAATATATTGGTAATCAAAGTGCCACTCAAAACAGAAAATTTACCAATTTCATGTTATCCACAATGGCGACGAAATCATATGTCTAATAAATTACAAAGTGTACGAAAGGATAGCCCATCTTTACCTTGTTCTTCTTTAACGGCCAGACGTTCAGCCTCTGCCTCAAGTCTAACTCGTTCATCATCCACTTCCATGACACACCCGAGTGCAGTCTTATCCGAAGGTGGCATTTCTCTCTGGAGTAGAAAGATGTCTACATGCTCTGGAATGGGCAGTTCACGGTTGGCAATAACTGCAAACAATGTTGATTTACCGCATCCATTTAGACCAATCAAACCGTATCTACAATATGAAAAAAATTATTTTTAAAAATCTCAAACAAAATTAGCAACTTTTTAATTTTTGAAAACAATAAAAATATAAATTTTCTACCTGCGACCAACATTAAGTTCGAGTTTGGTGTCCTGCAGAAGTTCTGCTCCATGGAAGGTTACGGTGATGTTAATCAAATGAACATCACGAGCTTCACTGTGGGAGGAAAGAACCCCAGTTACAGCTCTATGGGCTGCCACACGTTCGTTCACAAGGTCCATCGATTCTAACTCGATAGCTAGCTTCTCTGCTATTGCTTCGTCTTCATCGTCGCTGCCTGAAGAAAAATAATAGAAATGCATTATTTTGTTTTATTAAAGGATCTTCAATAAAATTATATTCAAATTCATTTAAAAAATATGCCCGTTTTATTTGAGTTTTTCTATTGTCAGAATATAATATATTCATTACTACGTACCCACATAATCAGCATCCCTATCATGGTGATTAGGATGATGACCGTTAGCTGGTTTGGGAATATCAACATCGGTGACACTGTCACAGTGACCATTGATTCCATTTGATGCAGGGATTTGTATATCTCCAGCTTCCTCTTCAACCTTTTTGGCTCCACCGCGCTTCTTGGAAGCCTCCTTCTTTGCCTGGGCCTTCTTTTTCTTTAAATCCGAGGGCATTCTTCCAATAAAATACTGTGAAAATATGCAATTATGACATATTAATACTATAATTGTAAAAATTAAATAAAATCGGAGGGTAAATGCAGCGATGGGAATAGCAGTTTATAAATTCAGCTAAGGTAAAAAAAATTGGGGTCCATATCCCCACAAGGGGGCCCAATATCAGAATAAAAAGTGTAATTTCTTGTAGTAAAATGATGGGGGTGCGGATTTTTCGTTTAAATATCCAGACTTATCACATTAATAACATGCAAATCAATTTCATAAAAATTGTGTAATCATTTTTTAATATAAGTTTCATAATTTTTTTCATAATTTGTTTAAAAAAATGGGCACCAAATTCGCTGAAGATTCCTATCACTGTAAATGGTTTGATTTTATCAATTATTCTTGTAAAATTCACAAAGATATTATATACATAATAATATATTAATAACTTACACAATATATTTATTTAAATGAACATTATTTACACAGTATAGTATATGATGTTCAGTATCAACACATATGTGAAAATGTTAGAATACTCATTTTTAATATTAAATTAAGCTACTACAAGTTGTATTGAGATGTGAATTTCCAATTCAATTCTTATGTAAATAAAAAAAATTAAATTGAAAATATGTGTGCTATATATAAAAACTAAAATTAGTGTAAACTAAAACCATTTATTTATAAAGTGTACAGTCTACTCATTGTCACAAATGTTATCAAAAAAAATAATAAATTATATCAATTATTAGAATTGAAGCAGGTGTTTTGAAAATTGAAGAAGAAAAAAAAGTAAGACATCATCATTAAATGAGTATTCATTTTTTTTTTAACAGAAAGCCAGTTATAGTGTGTGATTCATAAATGTTTCCCTCTATAATATTTAATTTATTATTAACATAAAATGACATTAATAATAATATATTATTTGGAAACACAAAATAACAACACTAGTACCTATACAGGGTTTCCAATGCTAAATTTGTGATCTTTGTTTTGTTTTCTGAGCTAGTCTATTTAAACCATAGACATTATACAAGATCTGCAATGTTAAATTTCTTAGCTGGTGTGTAATAGTCAAAATTTCAATTTTAATCAATAAAATTAAAGAACGTTGCCTATAACATCAAATTAACTTATCAAATTGAAGTTTTTTGGTTAAGAATATTATATTCATTAATTTTAAATTGCAGATCCAGTAAAAATTTATTAATATGAAATGATTGTGATATAGGTATATATAATAAATACAATTATTGCATAATATTATAAAATTATTTCAATGTATGTAATGTCTATGATTACATGTTAATCACATTGATGTATTATTTGCATGTATGTGAATTGTAAATAAATTTCAGTGTATATGCAAAAATCTGATTTAGTTAGCCAGTTTTAAAGTTTTGTATTGAATTATGTATAAAAAAATAACACACTATAGGGCTGGGATATATATTATATATAGACTAATTTAGTCTCCATAATATACATATTTGGACAACTGGTGCATAATTGCATAAATTTAAAAGCATGGATGTACATATTATACATATTAGAGAATTATACATATTACGTTTGAATACAGTATATTTAAATTTTATTTACTAAACATATATTACATGGTAATTCAACAAATTCAATAAAAATAAACTGTGATAAAAAAATATTCAATAATATTCTTTATAGATCAAGATGCTTATAGCCAAAACTGGATATTATATTTTCAGATATGACTGTAAAAATATCATATTTGCAATCAGATCAATATAGTATTACTACTAATATTTTCAGGCAACAATTTTATGTTAGTGCCCCAAATAGATGTATACACAGTTGACCAGAAAATAATAGTAGTTCTAATTTTGTTTTTATACAATTTCAACTAAATGTAAATGGTTTGATTTTATAATTATTCTTTTAAAATTCACAAAGATAATATAGATAATATTAATATAGTACCTAGGTATGTTGGAAAACATCCTTAAAGCCAAAGGACACCAGCTCAAAAATCAGGACCATTTTTAAATGAATGAAAACCATGGTGAGTGGCCGGCAGAGCATGTCTATAAAGCAGAGATTTTTTGGATTTTAGACTTTAGAATGCATTTCCTAGCTTCTCAGACATAGCTTATGGATATTAAAGTATTCATAAATTTTGTGTTTTTACAGAAAATTTTAGACACCACCGAAAATTTTCAATCTTCATACAAATTAGGGTTAAATAAAGTATGCATAATGAACAATAAAATTATAAATTAAATATATTAGACTGGATGAGATGGGGAGGGTGTAGGCGTATGTGTTTATGCATATTTTTGCTTATCTAAAAAATGATAAAATTAGACCCAGAAATCTGCATGAATCTGAAAAATGTCGAGCCCTGTATAATAATCTAATCAATTGATGCAAAATTCGAGGTATTTTTTTTAATTCATAATTTATATTAATACCTAATTTTTAATTCATCAATATAAAAATACCTGCTAAAAATATTTTTTACTGATACAACATTTTACATATTATAAGAACAGTTACTGAAATTCAGGACTAATCATGACATATTTAAGGACACCTCTCAAAATAAGGATTATTAAAGACAATCAGGACATCAGGACCCTGTATATATATATATTAATAACTTACACAATATATTTATTAAAAGGAATATTATTTACACATTATAGTATAGGTTGTTAATTATCAATACATATGTGAAAATCTTAGAATACTCATTTATATTCATTTAATACAGTTACTACAAGTTGTATTGAGATATGAATTTTTTATCATTATGATGTAACATATTTGTCTTATGACACTTAAGACAATCCCATATTATATAAATTATATATTTCATGTGGAAATACTGATGAATATGTTTTTGTCTACTAGATAGATCCTTATATAAGTATGTCTCATAGTGTTGCATACTATTAACTGGCCCTTTGTTAAATATTATTCAATGATTCATCTAACGTTGCTAATTGATCCATGTTAGTTGGTTTGGTTGATCAGTTGATTAAATTTCAGTAGAATCAGATTGACCTGAATTATATAAAAATACAATAAATAATATAGATACCCAATTCTAAATTATAACTGGATAATCTCTCCTTAATGAATTACAACAACTCACTTGTGACATTATCAGAAGTACAAGAATTTTTCAAAAAAAATAATTGAATAATTAAACCTGTAAATAGAATGGAATCTTATTAATTAAAAACATGAAAGAACTTAATGTAATGTGAAAGAAATCACAAAAAAATCTATTTACAGGACCTATTATATTAATTAAAAATATGTAGAAACAGAAAAATATTGCACAAAGCACAAATTTTTTTTAATTGCCATTGTAATGTAAAAGAAATATTAAAAAATAATTCTTGTATAAAAAAATTCGAGGGAAAAACCCAAATTCAAGTATATTTGAGTATAGGTGCAAATTTCGAGTATATGTGGACACTGTGAAATTATTGTAAAAATTGCAACTCAGCAAATGATATACTAATCATTGTATATGTCACTTTGATGACTGCTCTGTAAGAATAAGGATATTTAAATAGTGATATATCCACATTCACTGGACACAAAAATCCAAATAGCTGAGCAGTTGCAGGTTCCTCAATAGTCACTGAATCTAAGAATTCAAAGCAATCAAATTTTGCTGTGACAACATCCAATCTCAATTCTGACAAAGCACCAGTGTTTCATTTCCACTTGAATGGATCATTTTCTAATTGCACTTTTCATGTCAATGAGTAACTGAAAAGCAAACAATTTTAGGCTACACAATCTATGAATATTTACTATTGTTATGTATATTAAGTACCATTTATTTGTTTCATATTATGTCATTAGTATTCATTGTTTTTGAACATTGTATCTCATTTTGTTGATTATTTAATAAATTTCTATTAATCACATATTTTGTATTGTTTAATTGTATGCCCTGAAATTGACAAATTGCTTAGATTAAAAAAAAGTACAATATAATGTTGATATAATTATCCAATATTTATGTTCTTCTTTCACTCCTTTGATAAATTTAATAGCCTAACCATGCTCGTTTTATTAAAATAATAATTTGGAGGAAATTTTGTTTATTGAAATAGTTTTTCTGTTGAATTGCCATATATCCGAATAAATTAAATTGTTAATAATATCTATATGATAAAGAATTTAAAATAAGCTAAGAATATTAATTGATATGTCAGTTAGATATATTAGGAATTAAATTTTGCATAATATAGTTTGACTAGCTATAAAAAGATATATAAACAACAGTTTAAAATAATATATACAACTGTCAAATCAATATCCATTTTGTTTAAAATAAATTAGAAACACTTCCCTTGCTCTAACACCAATATACAATTTGTACTTAATATTTTAAAAACTACCTATATACACATCATATATATACCTACAAAACAATTTTATAGTTTAAACTATATAATATTTTTGAATATTTTAAAAATGATTCTAGACACCTACAGATGATCAAAATGTTTTGCAGAACAATGTGGCAATCAAAGCAAAAACCCTGCCTATGAAAAGGAGAAATGGAATTATTCAGTAAGGTTGATGTTGCTGCAGTACCAAGATCCATTTTCTCATTAGGAAGATACTTAGTCATATCTTTAACATCAAAATTCACAATCTGAGAAGTTGACAAATTATCGATTCATTCAGAACACACAAATCTTTGGAGAATATCTTTAAAAAAAAAGAATAGAAATCAGCTCATCATCCAAAAAAGGTATAAGAGAAGATGAAAAAGGTAGAGCTACAGCAACAAGTAACTAATCTGGGTTATGTTCTTCCATTATTTATTGCATTTATGATGCAGGCCCAACCTCCTCTTTTTTAAATTAAGAGGTTGGGACCAAAAATATAGGAGGTTGGGATAAAGAAATATAAAAGCATTTTTTTAATCCTTAACCATGTTAGGTATGGTCTCCAAGAAGTAAGATTTGAGCACTGGTAGCTGTTCAATCAATCTCTTACAAACCAGCATCAAAGAAAGCCATCTGCTTTTAACATGGCAAAAGAAAATGTAATCAACCAGTTTAAAGATGGCTTGAAGCATTTTGTAGTCTTTTCTGCATGCTGAGGAAAGGAAATTGAAAACATCTATTACCACTTTATCAATGTCCCATGATAAAGCATTCAATCCAGCATGAAATACATTTGAAGTATGGAGTGTGCATGAGCCCATATCTATTAATTGTGCACAACCATTATCTTCACATGATTTGTCCAATAGTTTATGCAGAGATTTGTTAACATTTGGACCATCACTCCTGGTTTTTGATGGTGGAAGTTTAGTTTTCATCAGAGTGCTTGTTATTGCTGAGAAAAGTTTGATAGCTTCAGTATGGCCAAAGAAATGACTGTCAAGATAATGGGTAGTTACTTGTGTTGGGGAATATCTGATGGGGAATATCTGATGTGTATATAAAATTGTTTGTCAATTGCAATATGTGGTTTCATCAATACTTACAGAAAAATGACTTGGATTTGAATATATGATATGAATTGATCATGTAAATATGGACCTAAACCAAAAGCAATACAGCAATACAAAAGCAATCTTTTCACATTGCATTTCAAAACAATGATGCTGTCAGGAAATTTAGTTGAAAATAATTCTTTTATTCCTTTAGTTGAATATAGCTATAACCTGATATATGAAACTAAACAAATGATATAATTACAAAAAGTATATAATAATATACAAAACAGAATTCCTGAAAAATAGTAATTTATTGAAATCATTAACAAATAATAATTGAATAGA
>JAUZNC010019214.1:14201-25713 GCA_034780395.1 Vannuccia rotundouncinata
TATATAATAATATACAAAACAGAATTCCTGAAAAATAGTAATTTATTGAAATCATTAACAAATAATAATTGAATAGATAAAATCTGGCATTATATAGAACAATTAAGTTTTCAGGGGTGGGAAATATATTAAAAAAAACAGTAAAAAAATTACACAAGTAAAAAAATATAATATGGGAAAAATGTATGAAATTTAGGAGGTTCACAAAAAATGTAGGAAATATAGGAGCTGTCACAGGCCTGATGATGTTGAAATTGTAGTTGTCTTTAACTTTCAAATAGGAAAATACTTTTTTGAATTCAGATGTTGGGCACATTTTACCAATTTGCACTAATTACTAATATGCACTGGGCAAATTACTAATTTTCATATTTTTTTTTTGAATTTAATTGCTTTAAATTGAATTAAAAAATAACAAGTCTATTACAAATAATTTACACATCACTGTTGTAAATTTGACTGCTTTATATTGAAATAAAAAAAAATATTCTATAAAAAAATATTTAGTATTTAATTATATTAAAGTGATTATATATAATTTAGATGTTTATATAAATTATTAAGATTTTTAATTTATAAATTTGCACAAATTAAATGCACCTAATAAAGATAACAAACTATTGAGTCTTTCTACTACAGTCACATTTAATGTTCTAGTCCTCAATGACTACAACACTTCTGTGGGAATATATATGTGCCAATTGTAGATATTAAATCAGCTTATATATTTGAGTATTATAAAACAAGCAAGTCATAATATTTTGAGTTTTGGGGGGCTCAATTTGCAAAAGGGCACTTTACAGGAATTAGAATGGCAACCTAAAAAATCTGAGGAAAATTTAATAGGCCCCATACAACAAATATATTTAAAGGCCCTGTAAATGATATAAAAAGTGTTTTGTCAATAATATATAATGATATTGATAAAGAGCCTTTTCAACAATATATAAAGGGCCCTGTGAACAAGATACATATATATATAGTGCCCTGTAAACAATATATAAAAAGAGCCATGTAAAAAATTATACATTGTTCTTTAAAACAAAAACATAGTCTATATAAACCAAAACATACAGAATAATAATAAAATGGATAAAATAAAAAATAGTCTGAGAAAAAATATAATATTTATTATTATAAAATATAAACATAAACATACATTTTTCAAAATCAATGTACAAATAATTTAAAGGAAAATGAGATTTATTATTTATATTTTCATCATGTGTCTGTATTTTGTTGTTGGACATCTTCCCTGTAAAAAAATGTAAACATTGATATCCACTCCCAATTGTTTTTATTTGATATATGGATGAAGTAAAAAATGATCTTTTTAGCTTAAAATCCACAGAAAATTTATCTCTCTGACTTTAATAATTTCCAAAAGAATGCCTATAAAATAACATGAAAAAATATCATCTAATAATTATTATACCCCAATATTTTATATATATTTACACTCAGCAAAGTAAATTCTTTTTATTATTTTACTTATATTATCTCAAATTTTAAATGCAGTATGAAATTTTGTACTTTAATCAGGGTGTGGGGAGTCTAAACATATTCCAGCCCCCCCCCTCTGCAGCCTCCTTGTTTTGACATGCCTATAAAAAGAACAATGAAATCAAATTTGTCAACTGAATTTTTCAATATTAAATAGGATTATTTATTGACTGTAAATACAAACATATTGTATAAAATTTTGAATTAGACTGTAAATGTGTAGGAGTTTTCTGTTAACTTAAAATTCCTAAAATTATCAATGTCACAATATTTTGAAATTTTCAGTGAACACATTTTTGAAAATTTGAATGTTAACATACTTATTACTGTCAAAAAATTTTTAAGAGTGAGGCACCACATCTTACTACCAAGGTATCAGGTGGCAGTGGCATCCAAGAGTCAGCCACTTTTATTTAGTGTATCTATCTATAGTCAGGGCCAATTTACTGATAGCAAAACAGTTTTCCCTAGCTTTTAATATTTTTTTCATTTTCCCTGACGAGTGACCGCTCTGAACTATGGAGTGACATCAACAAAATGACTAATTCTTTATATATTTTAATGATAGATTTAGAAAATATTTAAATAATTGATTTAAGAATCCGAATGGAAAGAAAAATATTCTTATGATTTACAACATAATAACTACTTACTTTTATAATAAAAAGTGATAGAAAGGGCAATAATGTCTATAACAAATAAAACCGCCTTCCTATCAAGACTGAAGTCAAAAAGTGCGCTTCAGTGATTAATCGAAACAACTTTTGTTTTTAATTGTATTTCCTATTAATATATAAAATTGGCAAAATATTGATTTAACATACAGCATTAATTCCTAATGCAGTATTCTATTTTCTGCAACAGATTTCGCCAAATTAGGTATTTAAAATAAAAATTTTTTACCAATTATAATTTAGATATTTACAAGAAAAATATATAAATAGAATGAAACAGAAACTACTTGATAAAGTATCTAATAGATAAAGTAATTTATTTGAATAAATAAAAGAAGTTTTCGACAACAAGAAGTCTCCTCAGTTCAGGGTAATATCCTTTACATATAATGGCGTATGAAATCATTTACCAATTTAAATAAAATAATTTAATAGTTAGTGGTTGAATTCAATTCTATTAGGGGCCATTCATATATTACGTCATCCGACAAGGAATGGCGGGGGATAAGTTGATTACGCCTGATTATGGGTTGGGGTGGGGGTGTCTTTCTAATGCTTACATCATCATGGTATTATTTTTGTCTATAAAAGAATACTGACACTTTATGAAGCTTTATAAGTCTCTTATTCAGCTAGTATAAAAATTTCCTTATACTTTGATTGGAATGGAGATTCCGGAGCCAAAGTACACTTCCCAAGAAAAACCTTTGATTTTGCTTGAAGAGGTGATGAAGCAGCAATGGGTGACTTTTTTACATAGTAAATATATATTTGGTTTATTATTGATTAACGTTTTTACACATTGCATATATATACAATATAGTTATTATGCCATTTTGTTGTTAATATCCTTGAATAATTATTTTACGTAGGGGGTGTGGTGTTTGGGTGTACATCAGAAATAATACGTAATATTTGAGGAGGTATAGAGAAAATTATTAACCTTGATTATTCCGGGTGGGGGAGTATTAGGAATCCTGTGAGAAATGATAACGGAATATATGAATGGCCTCTTATTTGCTATTATTTCTATGGTGGAATTATTTTAATTATTATAATACAATGGAATGTTGTAATTATTGATTCATCTACGGTTTATTTCAATAATAATTCAAAGATATAAATAAAATTATACCAATGCAGCTATCGATAGATTATAGAATAAATTAAAAATCTTTAGATTTATAATGATTAAAGGTAAAAACAATAGGTACCTACTCAAATTACAATATTTGACATATAGCAATTTAAGATTTCAAACTAATCCAAATATTTTTTATTCTATAGGGCATAAATGTACAAAACATACATTTAACAAAATTTATCGTCTTTTGAAATTTATAACAAGTAGAAACAATGATTACTATTTTTTAATAAGTTGTTCAGAAAAGTAAAGATAGATAGATAGTGGATAGTTTATGGATAGATAAATCCGTCGTGGTCAAGAATTAAATAAAAATCATTTTATATTAATAGTAAAATTCGAAATTTCATTTCTTGAGTAAGCTACATGACCAATCGTTCTATTTTTGCATGTGATCTATATAGGGTCAATATTGTACGATTTTATTTCTGACCGTAAAAAATTATTTCCATGGATTTCAAAAAAAATTTAAATCGTCTTTTTTACAGTGTAGAATGCGATGTTCTAAGCAAATTTTATTTTGATCATTAAAAAATAGCTTTATGTTTGTTATATAAAATTTAATGGTAATATAAAAAAAAAAAAAATTTAAAAGTGCGCGGCTAATCTGAAATTTTGATGCAATGTATTAATAGCTTCCCATTCTGCATCTAAAACTGTTAAAATTATAAAAATAATGTGCTTACTTTTTTAAAATTGCAAAAATAAATTTAAAATTCTTTTTTGTCTATATGGTACATTTAGAGCAAAGTATCCCAATTCATAAAATATGGAGCTACTCACTATGCATCATTTGTTGCCCTTGGGTCAACGATCCGTCCTCTAATTCTCTTTTAATCTATGTTCTAGTAAAATATTTTTGACATTTGAAATTCACGTCCATTGGGCCCATGGGATCACATACAACATCTCAACTACATTCTATGAACTTAATAAAAAAGTTATTAGCAAATAAAAATTCAAAAATTTTATAAAACTAAACTAAATAAACAAGAATTTCAACTTGGGGTGTCCAGACTGTCTTGTCATGACAATTTCGTTATCTAATGGAATTAAAGCTAATTTATCAGGGATTGTTTACAATGTTTCATTTAACATATTTTGTAATTTGTGTTTTTATTGCATTTATTACTAGTACATAGGTAGCATTCGTAAATTTTTCAGTATTTCGTGAGTTTATTCTTGAATATTTTCATACATAGTGCTCTTGTATTTTGTAATTAATAATTATGAATTATATTTAAGTGAGTTTATATTCTATGAGATTATTCTAATCATAAGCTTCTCAGAAATTTGCTTCTTAAGATAGTATAATATGTTAGTTATGGTATATTCCTCTTCTGCTGATACTAATTTTTGGTGGAGCGCGTCGACTCTTTGATCTATGGGCACCATCTAAGTGCTAATTTATAACTCACAATAGGTTAAGTGACCAATGACCATTAGTTATTGTCGGAATAAAATACAGTTTATGAGAAATGTTTCTTAACAAGGTGTGTCGGGTATTTAGTCAAGAAATAATTATATTAGTCAGTTAATGTTTATTAACTGAGACTGAATTACTTCTGAGGAGAGAGGAAAGTAGGTAAGATAATAAACCCAGATAAGCATAATCGACAGCACACACGCAATAACATTTAAGGTAGAGTGTGGCTAGACAGTTGTCTCGTAATTAGTAAAATGATGTAGTGTATTGTGAATACAACTGTAGATTATTTCTAATCCAAAACTAATCCAATACTTAAACTTTTCATTGATTTGTTTGAAAATTATTTCTAAATTATAAAAATTTATATGGTAAGTAAAGAATGTGAAACATAATCTTTCTATCTAGTAAATGAAAAATCAGTACCTAATCATATTGGTCGTTGATTAAAAAGTAAAAAAAGCGAAATAAACGGGGTTGGGGGTTGCCTATTATATAATATAAAATAAATAAACGGGGTGGGGGTAACGTTTATTTGGCCCGCATTTTAATGTATTGCAAAAAATTTTATAATTGTAGAAAATAATTAAAGTATATTTTACGATTATCCATGACAGAAAAATGTTTAATTTTTAATATTTTTATTTATTATGAATTATACATACTCAAATAGGAATATATATATATATAGTAAACAGTTAAATACCTATACATACTCAACCTATACAGGTTGAGCCAAAAGGAACCGAATCCATATATTTAGATTTGTCTTTTTCATGTTATAAAATCGAATTTATATTTTTAAAGAAATATACTTTCACCTGCATAAGTCACATGTATGTATAAAGGGCATTTATATTTTTTCATTAATATAATTTACATTTTAGTCCAATATCTTTCTTAAACTGTAGGTAACTTTTGGCGTACTCTAAAAAAAAGGAGAAAGAATATGAATGGCAAACGTGAACATAACAAAGATTTTCATATAAGGCATTTTACCCATTTTCCCAAGAAGTTATGAAAACATTTTTTGTCATTACGCTTTCAAAAACAACATTCTGAATAAATTAGATTGTGAGGTTTCTTCCTCTCAAGTTCTACCACGCGAATAGAGTAGTAAGGGTCACATTGGTTCTCCGACGAGAGGTAATGTGTGGTCACGGTCCACAGAATAGGGGGGTAGAATAATTTTTTTTTGGGGGGGATAAATTTTGATGGGTGGAGTGGTATTACGCTGAGTTTTGGATAAAATTTCCTATATAAATGTAAACTGAACATTGCATTACCATTCAGATAATAAGTCTTGTATTGAACTAACTATATTTTTCTTTCATAACATCATCATGTCAAAAATTGTTATTGATGCAACAAAGTGCCTTCAACTTTAAGTAAATTGATTTTAAAATATGCTCATTCCTACAAATCTAGTTCTTTGAAGGACAAGACTACTCTGTACAATTTCAATACAAATAAAAACGAAGATAATAAAACTGTTTATATTAGAAACGAAATTCTCAAGAAAAAAATCGGACCGTGGGTTTTAGAAAATTCATGCATTCCTATTGAGAAGTCAGACGATGAAGATTTATTTGTGGCCATAAATCATTTTGAATCTCAAGTCAACAATGAGCTTGATGGTGATTTAGTACGACCAACATATAAAAATGAAACGACCGCAAAGCTGAAGCTTTCACAAGACTTTACCGCTTTCGATTGGGATGGCAAAAAACTAACTTCACCTTTTCAATTTGGAAAAAGAAGATATTAATTGATCATTCGTGCATCTTTTTTATAAAAAAAGAGTCTCATGGTACTACGGCCTTTAAAAACAAGGTTACTTTCAAACTTATGCAACGGAGATTTTCTGAATGCAAACAAGGATCATCTCGTGATCTACCAATGTTCGAATTTGGAGAAGGCGAAGCTACTTCTAAGAAACCAAAACTTGCAATGTAAGACATTTACCTTTACATAACATATAATATTCTATTATTCCATATGATAATCCTTTTTATTAAATTTAAATTAATTTATAATAAAAAATTAAATAAAAAAAAACATTTATATTTTCAGTAAATTTGAAGATTCCAATGATAATATTTGTTTGTGTGGTTTGGTAATTATATTTCCTTACATAGAAAACTTTGTAAAAAAATTTATTGTCCAAATATGGAACAATTTTATATTATATGTTATTATTAGTATTTCAGTTGTATGCAAGACATGTTTTCTGAATGGACTTTATTATTATTATTATATTATTATGACATCATAAATTAATTTATAGTTTAATGTAAGACTTGTTATTTGAATGAATAATATATTATTTTTACTATTACACTTTAAATTAAGTTATAGTTTAATGCAGGACTTGTTATCTGAAGGAACATTATCATTTTTTAATTTGATTTGAATTTGACATAAGTAGCATAATATAATTTCTGTTATGTTTATGTATAATTATATTATAAAATACTTTAGTTATTAAATATTAAATAATATAATGTTAAAAATTATTTAAAATAAAAAAATAAAAAAAATAAATAAATTATTATGAAAATTTCGATAGTTAACATTGAATAAGGTTATATTTAATAAAATAATCAAGCTGAGAATTAATGGAAACAATTATTAATTATTATATATATATTTTTTGATGAGCAAAAATGTTTAAAGTCTGTTATAGTAGTTAAATATCTATAATATTGTATTTAATGAAATAATAGTGAAGATGGGACTTTTGGGACTATTACCCATGACTTTTCAATTTTTAATTCAACTTGCTAATCATCGAGTTACTCAACTTGCAACAAATATTTTATTAAATACAAATCTTATATTCATTGAGTTACTGAACTTGCAACAAATATTGATCTTATATTAAGATTCTAATTTCATAAATGAGAAATAATAGATATACCTATATATATATATTTCATATTATAAAATGCAGAAATTATTAATAACAATTAATTATGATAATTGATTTTGTATTAGATTAGACCCATTTGCCTGAAATTTAAAAAAATAATATTAACCTATTATTATTATTTCATTTACTCATTAAAAAAAAAGTCAATACTATTAAATTAAAGCTGAATTAAATTTATTGTATCCAAATGAAAACAAATTAGTAAATATGGTCAATGAAAATAAAGAAACAAGTTTTTCTAGAATGAGGATTGAATTTGGACGGAATGTTAGCTTTCAACCACTTCATTATTGTAGGTTTTATTGATGAACTAGCTCCATATGAAAAAGCAAGCATGGCACTTCCTGTATTAGAATGACTTGCTGTGCCAATCTTATTTTCAATATGACGCATCATAAAACTTTCTCTCCATAAATATTTTAGTCTATATAAAAGTGCCATCACATCAATAATTTTATGCATAGTTTCCTGCAAAGTTCCATGATCAGAAATTCTCTGATATAAAATTCGAATTATTTCATTTACCCTATCTGTTAATTCCATAGAAGTAACGATCATATTCTCATGGTTAGGATCTGGAAATCCATCATATTTTTCCCTGTTTGAATTTTTCACTACTTAAATCAGAATCTTGATAATGCATTCCTATGTAGAGAACATGCACCCCTACGTAGAGAACATTCGCTTGTGTAGAGAGTACACCTCCGAAAAGAAAGCATACACCCATGTGTAGAGAGCATACACATCCGTATAGAGAGCCTACACCTCTGTGCAGAGCACATACACCCCTGTGTAGAGAGTATACACCTCCGTATAGTGAGCATACACCTCTGTGTAGAGAGCATACACTTCCGTAATGAGAGCATACACCTCTATGAAGAGCCCATGCACATCTGTGTAGAGAGCATACACATCTGTGTAGAGAGCATACACCACTGTGTAGAGAGCATATACCTCCGTAAAGAGAGCATACACCCCTGTGTAGAGAGCGTACACCTCTGTGTAGAGAGCATACACCTTCGTAATGAGAGCATATACCGATGTGTAGAGCACATACACCCCTGTACAGAGAAAATACTCCCCTATGCAGAAGATAAACACTCATGTGTAGAGAACATGCACCCTGTGTAGAGGACATATAACACTGTGTAGAGAGCATACACCCATGTACAGAGAACATAAAAATCACTGTGCAGAGGACATATAACACTGTGCAGAGAGCATACACCGTAAATATAGAGCATATATATTGTATTGAGTGTATACATTCCTATGCAGTCGTCTAAAAATCGAGGAAATATTTCCAGAATCTGTGGAAATATTTTCAAAATTAGGTGCAATCTTCTCATAATCAGCAAACTTTTCATAAATTTTGGAGATATTTCATAATTTGGAGAGATTGAATAAACTATAATTATAATGTTCTCTTGTAAAGGCGTTCTATGCACAATTATATTTTTGTACAATTTAGGTAAATTAATGTTATTGTAGAGATAAATTGGAAATATTGCTTTTAATTTAAAAAGTATAGTACTAAGAAATTGTAGTAATCTATAATAATGTAAATATTCCCAATTTAGATATAAATTCCAAAAATTCATGAAATCTCCCCATCAAAGTTTTTGAAATGATATCCATTACTTTCTCATAATATGAAATTTCTTGTTTTATTCATCTAACTATTTAGCGTTGAGTCATTCCCAAACTCATTAACTAAGTGTCTATATTCAGCCAATGAATTTCGATATTAATGCATTATTATATCGAATAGAAATGATATATAAAAAAGTATTAAAATATAGCAAAACAGTATTCTCTACCCTACATTCACTTTCGATGAAAAGCGGATATCATTCCATTGATTCCATGAATATGGCCAAATTAACCTCGGAAATTGTTTCAGGAATCTGTTCTGAAAAATCGAAAAATTTTAATAGAAAAAATGTTCTTCATCGGACTAATAATAGAATTATATTAGACATAGAGAAGAAATATGGGGATGTTTTCTCATCTTCATTGGAATCTATGCACTTGCAAGAAGATGGTTGTACTAAAATTAAAATTAAAATGTAATTATAATGAAATTAAAATTCAAAATGATCGTTGTTAATATCATCGAAAATGGAGAACTCACCTTTCTTAAATACTTTCTCAAAGAATGTAGTAGAAAACACCCTACATGTAATTATGAATCTTTTAAGAATGACGTACTTCATATATTCACTGACTGCTTTGGAAGATGGATTGTTAGTCATGGAGGTTGGGTAAGTTATATATTACTATTACTATTAATATTTATAATATTCGAATTATGTCAATCAATATTTAAATCAATGCAATTTTCAGTTAAGATAATATTTATCGAATTCGTCACATTTATTTATTTCAGGATTATATTAACATATATTTTTTGAACGGATATTTTACTGAGGGTTTAATAAGGACGAACCTTTTAATGTTTACAGGAGCTGCTGTGGCTATGTTGGTGTTCTTTGCTCTAAGATAATCCAATGTTTCATCTATAAAGCATTATTTGATATATCTACCATACTGACTCATATTTAACGCTTGTCTGCATACTATTATTGAAAAGTTTCTAGATTAAATTATTTTATAATGCTTGTATTGGAATATTTTTATAATAAAATCAATGTATTTTTATAAGAAATTAATTTATTTCTTTCTTGCTTGGTTTTAAAAGCAATTGAGCTAAATATAAAAAGCAAAATATTCCATGTTCACCCAGTTATAATATGGAATATATTTTAATCAATAATATATGATATATGTACAACATAAGTATGAAAAATACAACATGTATGGAAAAAAGTTGGTATATATAGGAGATATAGCGAAAAATACAATATAGTGTTTTTTTTGGAACATTTGAAAACATACTCGTTAATATAACTTATAGGAAATACAACATTTATAGATAAAAAGTCAAGTCATATTAAATTATACGCATCATTTATACAATTTACACAAGTTATACAATTTATACTCGTTGTGATTCTTTGATAGATAAATATTAATAATTGTTAAAGTTATTGTTATAAATCCCACTATGAGGATAGTATAGAGTTGGTGATAGGGTCGACTAATATATATATATATATTTAAAGTTTGTGGGTGTATTTAAAATACAAACTTTACATCACTGATAAAAACACCGCTAGGTTTTCTTTTGTGCCTACGGACTACTAATGTACAATTTTTTGTAATGTTAAAGGCCAAACCGTATCCTTAATTGTGGATAGCTGCTGTCGTAATTCATCGTTGCAGTATGTAACACATAGTACTCCTTGATGATTGATTAAGAGTCTCGGATATTGGAGAGGTGTAGTACTATTGTAAATGTAGAAAATATTATAATAGGCTCGATCAAGCTTCCTCAGCTTCAGAATTTTATATTTTTCAATTGATAGCATTTTCAATGGCTGAGCAAGTGTTTTGAAGGGATATAGTAGTAAATTATTATTAGCCTCTTTTAATGTTGCCTCAGTTATTTCCATGATGTTCTCATTCGCATTTTCCATGATAGATGATGAAGGTGAATTTGATGCTGCCAATAGTGGCCTACTTTGAACGTAACAAGGTGGTTTTTTTGTTTTAGAATATTACATCAAGCTCATCTTTAAGGTGAAACTTCAAATATCGAGCTCTGGTTATATCGACCCAATCCTTCTTAAGCCTTCTCGAGATAGGTGATAATATGATGATATCGATTGGAAGTGTACTCGATAAGGTGAATCACGCAATAATTTGTCGTCCGCGTACTGACCAGTTCTTCACTGTAAAGCCGACTAGGTTTCTTGTAATTTTATTGTAGC
>JAUZNC010019225.1:0-45014 GCA_034780395.1 Vannuccia rotundouncinata
ACAAGAATGAGACTGATGAGGTATAGGTTGTTCCATCAACCAGTGAAGGCATTTAGTCTTTATGGGGTCTATTTCTAGAAATAAAGTTTCCCTATTCACACTTAAATCCATGTCTGCGCGTTTTCGTCATCGAGGTTGAGGTTTGGAGTTGTAGGAAGTAGCAGCTTTGGTAGAGACTGTCTTCTTTAGACACCTCAGCTGAAATGGTCGTTCTCCAGAAATCTTTTTTGCTGTGGTGAGATCCACAACCGTAGGAGGAGGAGGGAGAAGACCCTTCTTGGGAGTAGGATGAAGACCCCCTGGAAAGTCCCCCTACGGCATGTAGATATCTTCCCGCAGTTGCGCATTATTGTCCAATTCCATATCCAACCGAGGGGTTAAACACTATTACCCATTAAAAAGGTGGAGTAGGTTTTAGTCCCCTCGTTTGATTCATGGCGAACTTGTACAATCATGAGATTAAGGCTTGCCACCTCATCCGAATTTCCATGCTGGCGCATGTAAATTCCATTGAGGTGGAGTAGGAACTGGTACCTCCCTGCACCCATGTCCTGTGTCTTCATAGGGTTGCCAACCCAATCGAATCCGGTCGCATTTTCCCCAACTTGGCCCAGTAAAAATCGGATCCCTCTCGGAAAGTGGAGCGCAGAGCAGGTCGGTTTGAAAAGATATCCCGTTGAGGTTTTGGGAGCCCTTGAGCCTCCATCGGATTGGCCAGTAGAGCTGTGAGTTGAGCGATATTGGAGAAGAGCTGATCCCGAGTCTCATCCGGGCGTGACTCTAGAGTCTGTGTATAGCCTATGACTTGACCATTTACTAAGCCCCAGGATTAGTGAAAGTCGGAATCATGAAGAGCAAAGTTGATCCGTAAGTTGTCCTAACATCAACAAAGTTGAAACTCTTCTCCTTGACCTGAAAGCAGCGGTGATGACCAACCTTGAGCATCGGGATTATGGGCTGAAATACTGCCTCGACAATGAAATCTTTTGTAGCGGCCAGTTGATTTCGGAATTAGTGAGATAATTGAACAGGGTATAGTGACTTGACTCGTATGAGAGAACTTGACCGTTATTGAAAAAAAGAGAGACTGAGAGACGACTGTAGCTGGATCATAGACTGAGAGAGTGACTTGATCGAAAACTGGTAAAATAAATGAGGAGACTGCTGACAAGGAGACGACCGTCGGTGATCTCTGAAGAAATGTGAATGAAAACAGCTACTTAGACACCTTATATAGCATGGTACTCTATTAATTCGTTAGAATTTAACGCGTAAAGGTGCGGGAAAATTTAACTAGCAAGGGTGCGGAAAATTTAACTAGTAAGGGTGCGTAGAAATTTAACTAGGCAAGGTGGAGGGGGGTTGGCCTAGATATAATCCTTCAATACTACTCATTCAGTATTGAGACTATTTAAGACTATTTATAACAATAGATGCAAACAATTGTTAAATAATAATTAGCTAAAAATGTATAACATTTACATTTTATGGCATCATAAATTTCTTAAAATTATAAATTCTAATTTAATAAAGTTTAAAAATGCTTGACTACAATCCATGATGAAGATATTGCGGTCATAAAAATTCTTTGTCATTACTATTAAGATGAATGTTGTAATTAATACACAACATTATCTTATTATATGTTCAACGTTTCATTATGCATTTTGAATTAGTCTCGTAGAAATAAACAAATTACATTTACTTACCTTCACAATATACTCAAATAGCAGAATAATGGTAAAATGAATCGTCATATAACTTGACAAAATAAATTGGAGGCAATCGAAAGTAATTCTAATTTAAACAAAAAAAGATTTTATATAATTTAATTCAATTTTATATGTACCAATTATAAGTATTATGGGTTTTAATTGGTTTTAAAGAACTACTTTTGAAATATAAACTCCTGATTTTGTGTAATTGTACATTATAATTTACTATGAACTACAAATCATATATCAATATCTACTGTATTTTTAAAATGTTATTTTCATTTCAGATAGATGGTTGTTAGAAATCGCGTATTGGAATTGGATTCCAGAGAGAAGGATTCAGATGGAAATAAAACAGGTGACGTCAGTTCAAAAGAAATTCTTTTTAAAAAAACTCAAATCTCTTTAATCCAGAAGACGCCGTACTTAAAGGTTAACTTTTGGTTAATGACATTGCTTCACTTGTGTCTAGTAGTTCTTTTAGCAGTTGGCTTCAATACATCTTGCTCTCTAGGTCTACCATCTGGAGGTAGTTCTTCTAATGACGCTCGATTTGAAGAATCCAATGTTCGTGCCTATCTAAGAAAGGGCACTGTTGGAGGTCACAGATTCTTGGGTACAAATAACAATGAGGAAATAATGCCAAAATTTTTATTAAATGCTCTAAAAGAACACGTGACAATTGATTCGGGACATTTGAAGACTGAGATTGATGAACAGTTGGCTAATTATGGCGGCTTTGAAGTTAAAGCTATGAGGACTCATTTTACCATCACATACGATAATATTCGAAATATTGTTTTTCGTTTAAGAGATACAACAATCGATAACAACAGATCCAAAAATTCTGCAATTCTTATAAATTGTCATTATGATACTGTAATAGACAGTCCTGGAGCTAGTGATGATTTTGTTAGTTGTGCATCAATGCTGGAAGTTATTCGGGTTCTCATAGTCAACAAAGCTCATCTGAAACACGACCTAATCTTTTTATTCAATGGAGCAGAAGAATCATTTCTACTTGGTAGTCATGCTTTTGTTACCCAACACCGTTGGATGAAGGATATAAGAGTGTTTATCAATCTCGAAGCAGCAGGTGCTGGTGGACGTCAGGTTGTTTTTCAAACTGGACCAAAACTTCCCTGGATAATTGAAGAATACCATGCTATTTCTAAACAACCATCTGCTTCAATTATCTACCAGGAAATCTTTCAAACTGGAATGTTGCCATCAGATACTGACTTTCGAATTTTTCGTGATTTTGGAAATATTTCTGGAATCGACATTGCTTACAGTTCCAATGGATATATTTACCACACATTGTTTGATAGAGAGGAGCAAATACCATCCATGTGTATACAAAACTCTGGTGATAATCTTTTGGCCTTAGTTTTAAGATTAGGGAATTCCCCTTACATTGACAATGCTTATACTGGCTCTAATAAAGTATTTTTTGATGTGCTTGGCCTGTTTATAGTTAACTATTCATTTGTGTTCTCATTTTGTATTAACACCCTGTGTATTAGCTTGATTGGAGTACGATTTGTTTATCACACATATTTAGAAATTAATCATGCCAAATACGTTGCTCTTGCGTTTTTAAATCATTTTGTGTGTTTGCTGTGTATTTTAATTGAGCTTTTAATAGAAAGTTTAATGTTATTCTACTTAGACCGCGGAATGTCATGGTATTCTAATCGGTATAATTTAATCGGGCTTTATATATTTCCATCACTTTTGGTATTCTTTACTTACCACAGCCAAATGGCTCGAAGTAAATGGATTGCTTGGCCAAGTGTTCAAACAGCAGAAGATGCACATTTTGAAGCCGGTCAGTTGTGGTTGTGCCTTCCTTTGCTAACTCTAACCGTTTATGGACTTGGATGCAGTTATTTTTTTATGCTAATGCTTATATTTCCACTGTTTTCACGTATTTTGATAGACTGGTTTAATTTATTGTTTCCTCAAAATGTGGGTTTCTCTTCTTTTTTAGACTTTTGCAAACAAGTGTTTATGTTTTTCGTTCCATGGAGTATCTGTATGGCTTTTGTACATTTTGCATTGGATGTCTTCATACCAATGCTGGGACGTTCTGGGTCTTTGCTCATACCAGATGTATTTATTGCCCTATTGATATTTATGTCTTCCATATTTCCTGTTTTATACTTAGCGGGGAAAATTTATCAGACTAAGATGAATTCGTTGGCATCAATTCGGTTTATTCTGCTTCATTTGACTCTTTCGTTTATACTCCTAATACTCTTTACTAGCATTGGCTTTCCATATAACCAGAGCAATGATATGCCTCGAAAACAGCGTTTAACGATTGTTCACATCAACCGAGTATTTCATGGCCCATCAGGTACAATCCAGAGCAACAATAGCGGACTATGGGTAATCCCTCTCGACCGCAATTTGGTTCAACATTTAGGGACTCATATTCCTGAACTCCAATCAACACAGGCCTCGAAGTGTATTTTGGAGCCTTATTGCGGATTTCCTTATATACGGCCACTTGCTCATTCACTAACCTCCTTCAGTTATCTTCCCCGAGGGCCTCACAAACTGACGCCGTCATTGGAACTTACCGTTATTAACAAAGTTAAGATAGATCGAGATGCGTTTAATATAACTTTCAGACTCAATGGTCCCAGTCACACACACATCCTTTTCATGACTGAACCCGGAGTCAACCTAACTAAGTGGTCCTTCATTTCGGAAAGACCAAAGCCAGCTTTAACGCCACTAAAATCTTTGGAGAAACATTACTTTGTTGGCTACTCTTACGGAAAGCCACCTAAAGAATCGTTGAAGTTTTGGGTTGTGTGTACAGCATCTGCGTCTCTATCATTTGATAATGCACGAATTGGAGTGGCCCTTTCCGGTCATTACACCGACGGCGATGACTACCATACTCCCGAACTTGGCGATTTTATTGGAAATTTACCCGATTGGGTTGTTCCCAATTCCTGGACAGCTACCTATGAAAGATGGACAATTCTACTACGAGATGGGTGATAATATGTCTCATGAATTTTGTAATTATGTAAATGGGTGTATGTGAAATATAATGTAATATCGTGATTTTTACTCTCATTGACTACTTCTTTTTCTTAAATTATGTTAGGACAATATTTTCAAATACGTATATAATATTATCTTTTTTGGTCTTGTAATCACATTAATTTTTTCTATTATATATTGTTTTCAGAATTGTAATTTTTTAATAATAAATAATGATTAATTTATTATATAGTAGTTTTCAATAAATTGTATCAAGCATCCAATAAGACTTAAACACATAAGAGTGTTTTAAATATTTATATTGTGTGTTCTGAAAATCAGTTTTAAAAGAACACCCGAGGGTACGTGAGTCTATTCATTTGACGTAAATTTATTGAAAATTAAGGCGAAAAAACTTTTTTGACAATTTTCTTCATTTGACAAGCGATTTTATTTTTTTATGATGAAAATATATTGATTATTTTTTTATGATATGGAAATTGTCTACAAACGACTCTAAGAAAAATGTTATTAGAAAAATTTTCATTACAAGTAATTGAACCGTATAAAATTTTCTGAGATATAAAAAATCCAATAAATTAATACTTGTGAATTGTTCAATTATCGACATACTTATTATGAGAAGCTGAAAAAGATACTAAAATTTAAAAAATATTTATTTGATTATAGTAATATAAGTATAGGTTAATTTTCTGAGACGTAGCCCTTGGAAATTAATAAATCTGACGAAGTAGTCGGTTTATTTCATCAAATAACATACTTTTATAATTTTTAATGTACAAATCTATTAAATCAAATATTAGATGTCAGTATTTTCCCCTGGGAAATTTCAGTTAATTTGTTTATAATAAATAAATAAACTATAGTGAATCAGATCTTTTTTCTTCAATGTGTTCATGTGATACAAATTACCAAAGCCAATAGAAATTGAAGTTTTTAAATAAGCTAACTCAATCACACAAGTCTTTCAAGTTGATGTAATTAATTTTTTGACTTGATTCAAGTAGAAGTAAGTATTAATTATTGAAAGAGCACACAATTGCTAAATGTTAATTTTGAAATTTTAAGTGAAATCTTGTTTTGTGTCAAAATGAAAAGTAGTGTATCCTTTTATTTTTGTGTCAAGAAAAATTGTATAACCTAACCCAAACCAAAAATGATTTGAATTGACGGAATTCAGTTATTTAACAGAAAATTTCGAACACTGGGTTGTATTGGTATATTGATATTCAATAGTCAAATGAGTTTAGATATCAAAAAGAAATGGTATTTAAAAATTTTAGTATAGTTTATGTTTTCATGTTTCGAAACAATATTAGCCAAACATGCTGTTTAATACTTTTATTTTTCATAAACTTTTCCCGAAAAATCATACGTGATTTGTAATGTATATTTTACGTATAATATATGTATAAAACATTTTTTTTTTCTATTTTTGCAGGAGGAAATTAGGCTAGTAATATCAAAGTTTTCGGTGTTTGAGAAGAAAGTGGGATAATGCAAATCTGTCCGCGAAACACAAATTCAACCGCTGTATCTACCTTAAGAGTACAAACACCGTAAGTTATAATTTGATCAAAAAATTTACTGTCTTTCATGGATCTGGGAGCTGTAGTCCCTCGCGCCTTCTGCCCTAGAATTAAAATATTTTTAGTAGAAACTAAATTTTTCGATAATATTATATTTTTAGAGAACCTAATGCTTGTATAAAAGCACGCGCCTATAATGCTTATAAAAGCGATTGATTGAAAACTTCATATTTGTGCCAACAAGGCCTGGCCTTACAACCAAACAAACTTAGGGGTGATTGATTTTTGATTTTTTCGATGTAAAATATAATCTTATAATATGTTATGGATTTATTAAATAGAATAAATAAATAGCTATTTATTGATAGAAAAAAGTAACCTGTAAGTCGTATTCTTTATATTGAAAAACTCAACAATAGATAAACGAAGAATGGTCTTCAATTCGGTGCAACAGAAATATTTGTATTGTGTGTATATTTTACAGATAAGGCTTTATCATTCAAGTTAAAACCTGCAGTGTCGTCACATTCCTACAAATGCACTATATAGTCAGATGACATTAATGTAAATTGATTATTTTTATTTTATTTATGACAAAATAATATGAGAGAGAAAAAACACTCCAATAGTCCAATTAATGAAGTTTTATGTGATGTTTAAACTAATATCCGAGCTTTCATGACCAACTCGATCATATAATCATGGAAGAATAGAATCTTTTGCAGCAACCCAATTAGTCCAAAGCAGTTGGTTTAAAAAATGTTAGTCAGAAATTAGTTCTAAAATTAAATTGAAGAAAGAGTACTTTTCATATACTAAAACCAAAAGTATTTTCATAAAAAATCCATTAAAAATAGTTATATGATCAATAATTAGCTGCAAAACAATAGAAAAATTATTATAATATTGTAGTGTAAAATATCTATAAGGAGGATCAAGAGGAACATAAATTAGTGTACCAATTCATATGGAAAGATTTTTGTCTGTGTATCTTTTGATTTATATTGTTCTTCTCACATATTTTGTTGTCAGTAATTGGTCGCCATTTACGTCCGGGTGTTTAGATTCAAAGTAATTTTTGAAATTATTTATACTTTGCTTGCCTACTACTTATAACAAGGTTCATACGGATCCTGGAAATCCTGGAATTTTATTACAATTATTCTGTATGAACCCTGTTAAAAATATTCACGGAAATTTGATGTTAATACATTTATGTGTAATGGAATTTGGATTATTGGATATTAGTGAGTCCATTGATGTTTATATAAGTTAAAATCAGGCTTTATAATATAATATGATCTTAGTATTCTATTTTCCATGATTATGTAATTGAGTTGGTCATGAAAGCTCGGATCTTAATTTAAACATGGCAATGAATTATAATATTATTAGAGTTGTTTGTTTTTATATAAATAAAATAATAAATTTATATAAATGTAAAAATGTAAAAATGTCATCCATATAGTGCATTTGTAGGAATGAGTCTAAATTTTAACCTAAATGCTACCGCTGCATCTGTATAGTATACCCCACACAATACAAATATTTATGTTGTACCGAATGAATTCAAGCCAACTCCTGTTTATCTATCGCTTATCTAACATCAAAAAGAAACAACATCAAGTACAAATATAGGTTACTCCGATGACAAGTGCCGAAGTAGATCAAAAGTTTTTAAAAAATGACAGCAGGCTCCCATAATCAAGCTAATTGTGCAAAAAATATTTTGACGATTGGGTACTACAAAGAAGCGAACTATTATAAATTCAGGGTCAAACGAGTTACTCCTTTCTGAAGCAGGTCATCAGCATTTAAAATATATTCCAAAAGAATCTTTAGGTTATGCGCTAAAAAATTTCCACGAAGTTTATAGTAAGAAGTCGGGAGGAAAATTCCCTGATTAATGTATTTTGGGATCCAATGATATTTGAAAAACGAAAGAAAAGAAACACATTGGGATCTCATGAACGAGCATGTATTTCTTGAAGCATGACATTCTGAAACAATCTTGCCAAGATGAACTTTCTTTGTTGAAAAAGAGAGCTGCTCCAATAACTTTGGAAATGAAAAATATGGTGTGGGAAAAGGGAATTTTTTCAAGCCTAATCACATCCCTGATACTAATCATACGGTGATTCGATGTTACAACATATAGCTTCGTATCTATGCATTTTGTACATAAAGCGATACTCTACATACTGTGATTTGTATTCAATTCATAGAATGTAGATTTCTATAACTGTTTACATTTAAATTTGTGAAGTTTTTTTTAACTAACTCGAAAATAATAAATTATTGGATTTATTACAAGTTTTTACTTCTATTCACATAACGCATAAAGTTAAAATAGATATACTATAAAATAGCATATTAATATTTATAAAGTATGTTTACATGCAGTCTTTAAACTAGAGTTCTTTATAATATTATTAAAGATATCATAGAACAACCATGTTTTTCATTATCAAGTATATATTATTTATATCGACTGTTCTTATATTATCATTGAATTCTCCATTTATTATTTTCTAAATTGATTTTTTCTCTAGATAACCAATCAAAATAACAAATCAATATGGACTCGTCCATGGGCTAAATGAATCGTAAGCGATAAATGTCAATAGGTTTGAAAATATTTTTGTTTTTATATTTAACTATTTTTTTTAGAAAGAAAACGTCAAAAAATCTCGACCGGCAATTTTGAAGTGCAAGAGACGGGCGGAAACACAAATTGCTTTAGACAATTTTTTACAGTTCATGTTATATGTATTTTATATTATTTTGATTTTTCAAAATTTGGTTTTTATATATCGTTACTAGTTGTTTTTAGTTATTATTTATAGAGCCGTATATATAAATATTTCTGATATTTTCTTTCAAAATAATTTATTTATATTGTTATTTCTTTTACTTATTGTTTTGTTCTAAATTGATTATCCTGATCAGATTATTTATTAAGTCAGGAATAATGCCGACATTCATAATTATAATGAAATGTATCTATAATAATTAGCAATAATAACGTATCTATTATGGATCTATTATGAAATGACTATTTACATGAAGTTGGTAAAGTGGAAGCGAAGCGAACGAGTAAAATAAATTTTGCGTGTCATAATGTACTTTGCCAATTCGTGTATGTCATTTTTTCTCCATGGTACATAATAAAGTCCACGTTATACAGGGTGGCCCAAAAGTTAGTATACTTACTCTCTGTAGAAAATTTTAATTTCTAGTGTCCTATATCAATGACTACGCATTAGATCAGTAGGTAGTGTTATACACAACTTAAGTTTAAAATTTTTCTTACATATCACGAGCAGTCACCATTCAGAACACTGTATCATATCTAGATAGTGTCAGAGATTCATTGAATGTTTATGCAGTAGCGTAAAATTGAATCAATACTTCATTTATTTAAAATGCAACGCAAGCTTAGTTTTGAGGAGCGAAAGGTGTGCTTAAAACTTTGGTGGAAGCATGAAAACACCACAATTCTTTCTAATGAATAACAACATCATTTTGCCACACTTCCTCTCTCACGCTTATCAATTTACCGACTCAGGGATAAGTTCGATCAAACAGGTGCAATAATTGATGGTCATCGTTCGGGTCGACCTCGCAGTGCTTCTAACAAAGAGAATATGGATTTAGTTGCTTCACACTACATTGAACATCCACGATCCTCCACTAGAAAAGCATCAGTGGCACTTAATCTACCACTATCCTCGCTACAACGTATTTTACACATCCTTCATATTAAACCTTATATCCCACGTTTAATTCATGGTCTTATAGGAGATGACACAGATAGACGTCTCGAATTCTGTGAGATTTTTACAAGTCAAGTATCAGATTATCCTCAGCTGTTAGATGAAATAGTGTGGACAGACGAAGCTAACTTTAAACTATCCGGGCATGTAAACCGGCATAATAGTGTCTATTGGTCGGATGATAACCCAAGATTGTTAATCGAAAAGCAACTTAACCAACCTGGCTGTACTGTCTGGGACGGCATTTCTTCGTCTGGACTGGTTGGGCCGCACTTTTTTGATGAAACAGTCAATGGTATAAATTACTTACAAATGTTACAAACAACAATTGTGCCTCAACTTCGACACGATTTTGATTCAATTCACTTTCAACAGGATGGGGCACCTCCCCACTGGTCCCGACAAGTTAGAGATTATCTTGATTTTACGTTTAAAGACTGATGGATCGGACGTCGAGGGAGCATTGAGTGGCCTCCACGTTTCCCAGACTTGACCCCCATGGATTTCTTTCTGTGGGGTGTAGTAAAAAATGACGTCTATTCAAGGATGCCTAACACAATGCAGGAAATGATGGAAATTATTATTGATTCCTTCCAAAGAATCAATAATAACAGTGATTTGTGTCAAAGTGTCTGTAGAAGTGTCATAGATCTGTGTGACAAATGCATTGAACAAAATGGACAACAATTTGAATACCTAAAGTAGTTTATTGTTCATTACTATCATGTTTGTGTAGTTTATTGTTCATTACAATCATGTTTGTGTACAAATTTCCACTTGTTATTAGAAATTAAAGTTTTCTACAGAGAGTATACTAACTTTTGGGCCACCCTGTATATACCAATGGAGAAAAAAATGTAATAAAAATTTCTGTTTTCTTTTTTTATAAGATGTTAATTACAAAATATATACACTGATTAAATTAATGCTAATAAAAAATATAATACAAATTAAATTGGAAAAGAAAAGAAAAATAAATCATACAACTCTGTTTTTAATTACCTACAATCTCTACGGTCTATTTAATAAAATTATTAAAATTGCATAATATAATAGCTTTTTAAAACGATATTTCATTAAAATTCGTAACATATATTATACATGCTTATCGCTTTTCAATTAAAATGTCTGAAAGTATTTTAGTCATATTTGCAAAAATAGGAAATTATAATTCAGATGCGCATATAACATAATACTTTTTCTTGACCCATAAAATGGTAGGCATTCTTCCTTATAGATTTGATAAATATATTCGTGACGCGGATTGGTAAAGGCTGTGGGAGTGGGATTATTGTTATTATATGCTCATTAATATAAACCAATATAATTGTAACGCTAAATGAGAAACACGTTTATAATGGTGTTTTTAAATAAATATTAAGAACACTAAATGTTCTAAGAATAAAATAATTAAAACATGGTCGGTGCGGCATCCTGGAAAACCTGAAAAGTCCTGGAAATCCTGGAATTTGACAAAAAGTAGGAAAAGTCCTGGAATTTTAGAAAAAAATCACAAAATCCTGGAGTTTCATTGTGTACTCCTTCAAAAATTTCTTTTAGTATACATATATTTTATACATAAAAATATATGTAAAGTATGGCTTATGGGACAGTCATTTAAAAAAAAAATCGCCGCTGCGCGTAGATATATGCAAAGATAGTATTGGTACCTATTGATAATGTATGTCAGTAATAAAAATATCCTGGGAAATTTGCGAAAATATCCTGGGAAATCCTGGAAATGTCCTGGAATTTGATTATCTAAAAACCGCACCAACCCTGAACACAGTTTTTTCAAATAAATATTAAGAGCACTTAGTGTTCTAAAAAATAATAAGGGGCGTTCTTTAGAATTCACATAAAATTAATTAAAAACAGTAAACTACACAATGAACCTGTTGGATCGTATTAAATGTTTAGTATTTTATGTATTTATTTATTTTTTGTAGATTAGCGGTAATTAATTAAAAAAATTAAGGATAATTTTTTAAAATTCGGAATATTTCATGTTCTTAATACTGATCGGTTAAATTATAGACACCCACGTATACCACTAAGTCTGCTTAAATTTTAATACGTCACAGCTTGCAAACGCACATTTTAAATTTTAGTGTACATATTTTACAATCTGTAAAATAAAGTATTCACATTTAGGCGGTAAATTTAACAATAATGTATACACGTATTCCCCTATAACATAATCCACGTGATCCATAATCGCTTAATCCGACTAAAAATCTGACAATTATAATTATTTTTATAGGTAGTAATTATAATCTTCAAACGATTTATGGGGTCTATTTGACCCCGGAGCATGTTTTAGACTAGTAATTATAAAAATGCTAGGATTATCTGAATTAACTGTTCTTATACTAGGATAATTACTTAATTATAACGTTTTTTACGATATTATTTTTAAAAATCAATAATTCTTTATAGTTTAGAAATAAAAGGTGGTTATTCGGTTACAGTTAATTTGGGGTCATATAAATATGTATACTGCTTTTATACACTTTTTAAAGTTATTCATTTAGTCGTATTTAAGCTATAATGTACGAATTAACAGAAGTTATCAAAACCGAACACATTTTGCTTGTCATGTTTAGTCGGAGTAGACTGCAGCTAGCTTAAGCAACTTTAATTATAAACTCCACTAAATCCCATGGTGATCCGAATATTTATAAGAGCGGCAGTATGTCCAGTAGCTCTAAATAATGGTTGTGGTAACGATATTGTACCTGTAAAATATATTCGTTTTTAAAATACATTAATTTATAAATGTACTTCTAAAAATTTCTTTTCAGTTTATAATAATATTCCTTTTTTTAAAACATAAAATGCGTTCGTTATTATTACCTTAAATTATATCTTTTGACAACACTTCTTGACTACATTCAGTTATATATATATATAGTCTACTCACTCTGATATTTATTTATTACACGTATGGTATATGAAATATCTCTTAAATAAGAGTAAGGTTATGTGTACTACAAAATATAGACAAACAAAATATTTTGTTACATGTTTTAATGGCTCATTTTAATTAAAAAATTTATAGAATTTAAACTTGTTGAATTCTTTGATCGAGGAATACAAAAATTTATGAATTATTGGATTTTAAAATATACAAGTTTAAGAACAAATTTAATTTGTGAGTCCAAACATTAAAGTAATGGCTCTAAATAATTTATTTATCTATACATTTATTTTTAAATTAATATATATTTTAAATAAAATTCAGTTTAGGAAAAACAGTCTCAACCAAATTTAGCTGTTATATGTCAGCCAAAAGGCTGTTATAGGTCAGCCAAGTTCTAACTTACCATCATAATAATTATCTTTAGACTAATCTCTGTCAAATAAAAATTGTTGCTTAAGCTATATATTTACTAATTACCCCTCCTAAATACAGGGATAAGGAATCTTCTGTGGATTTCAGAGTGATAATGATCAGTTTTGTGAATCGTTAGAATTGGAATAAAAAAATAGGGGGGTGGGGGAGGGCTGTTTTTCATCTCATTTGATTTTGTATTACAGATTTCCACACTACAAAAGATTACACCACAGAAAATTTCCACAACACAGAATACACAATTTAGAGAAATAAACACAAAGACTAAATAGACTAGTAAACTATGAATACACACATTTATATACACATATGTATATATAATTATGTACTATATATTCACAAATATTATACCTCATAATATATCAGTGTTATATTTTTCTTTATAATTTTTATATGCATAGTTAAATTATTATTAATTTTTGTTTTATGTATTATTTTTTATACTATGTTATTCAAACATATAATTTTCCATATTAAGGGCCCCTCATTGAGGCCCCTCTAAAAGACCCTTTCATCAAACATTTATTATATAGATTTATCGTTTTCCAAAGGACCCTCATAAAGAACCTTTCATTGTAAACTGATTATATAATATAGATTTTTCAACACAAATGACTAAAAGTGGATACCAAAAGCACATTGAAAGAAAAATGAAAAAAACTCCATGAAGTAGAAGATACCTCCAAATGTCAAAAGATTGATCATTATCGTAAGTTTTACTTAATTGTAAATAAATATTACTTGTAAATACATATTAAAAATTATCGATTTTTTAATACCAATAATTTTGATATTTGAATTATACACTTATTGAAGAACTGTGGCAGTATTTACTGTAAGGTAGAATGCTATTCAGATGTATGTTTTAATTATAATTCTGTTCTGTTATTTTAGTCATTCCAAGTACTACAGTGTCTTCACTCATTCCAAGTACTTCAGTGTCTATAATCACTTCAAGTACTACAGCGTCTATAATCACTCCAAGTACTTCAGCATCTATAATCACTTCAAGTACTTCAGCATCTATAATCACTCCAAGTACTTCAGCATCTATAATCACTCCAAATGTTGATGTTGCTAATGTTGATAAAAATGTAAAAAAACAAATTTTGATGGGCTTGGCTTGAAGATACAGTTGAATTGAAAATAACAATAAATGGTGTAATGCAACCTGTGACTGAAAAACTGTATTCATATATAAAAAAGGGAAGTATATCTGGAAAAGATCAGTGCATATTGTGTAATGGATTAATCAACTATGGTTCACATGGACTTGCATCATTGAAAGATCACACCAAAAAATCTAGTCATTTAGATCACATTGCTCATAAGTATTCAAACTATGTCCTTACAGGATCTATGGATCGAATGACAACCAATGAGTGTTCTGTGGCAAGCACATCATTGAATGATAGAAAAGTTCATTCAGAGGTAATTTAGCATTTAACATTTCCATGTACACTGTTCCTGTACATAATATATATTTTATTAATTACTTTTATTTATATATTTATTTCAGGCATTAGTTGTTGGTATAGTTGCTGAACATAATCTACCATTCCACATGGCGCAAGTGATAGTGAATGCTGCTGTAGAACTCACTAAAGATCCTAAAGTACTGCAAGCTGTCAATTTATATCAAACAACTGTATCCTACAAAACATGATTTGGGCTAGCAAAAACTTTTGAAGAAGAGACATTGGACGAAATTAGACAAGGACCTTTTTCAATAAATATGGATGAGAGTACCAGAAATGTGAATTAGCTATTTTAGTCAGTTTTTATTGTTCATGAGAAATTGCTTTACAGTTGAACATTTAAGGTCGGTTGAGGTTGTAAAAGCAGACTCAGAGAGCATTCATTCTGTATTGTTAGAACTATTTGATAAGCTAGCTATTCCATGGAGCAATTTAGTTTCTGCATTAATGGACTCTTGTTCAGTAATGAGAGGTTCAAAGTCTAGTTTAGAAACTATGTGGAATATTTATCATCTGACTTACATAATGATGTTAAATGGTCTGTTGATCTTCGTGGTTATCTTGAAGAAATTTGTACCATTCTTGATTGTTGTCATGTATGATACACTACAAACCAACTGTCGCATGATTGATGCATACTCTCCTTTTTACTATGCATTTCTTTCTTGTGATGACCAAAAGTTGTATCAAGAACAAATAATGGACATTATCATTGTAAAGGATGTATCGAAAAGTGAAATTACATGAATAAAATTACACAAAATATAATCATAACATTGATACCTACTGTCATTTTGAAAAAAATACATAATGAAATTTTCTACTACAATAAATTATGATCATATCATTGATATTGTCATTTGTACAGTCATTGAAATATATGCCTTAAAAAGTGGGATATATACTGTATATTAAAGGGATAAAATTAGTATTAGTAAAATCTAATAATATGCTTATTTCTTGTATAGATATTTTGTCGACAGGGTGGAGGGGCCCAATAAAAATATATTTCCGCAGATTTTTTTTATGTCTGCTCTCATCACTGTAAATGATGTTACATTTTTGCAACAAAAATACTATTCACTGTTTTTATAATTGTATATATTTTCGCCCCTCGATACAAGTTTATCTGTATGGTATAATACTTTTACAATTCAATTAATGAAATGGATTGTATGGTTTTACAATTCAAATAATGAATCACCTCAATTAGACAATTCAATGTGACATTGTGAAGGTGCTATTATTGTTATTATATTTACTCCACATTTGCTTCCTTGTTCACTTTGGTTTTAAATATCCCCTAGTTCTTTATACTTCTTTGCTTTTTATGTCAGATGGCTAGTCACAAACATCTCTTCTTGCCTTCTTCTCATTTCTAGAGAGGAGCAGTGGAACATGGCATGATCTGCAGTTTCGGGAACATAGTCTGCAGTTCTTTTTATTGCTCAGGCCAATTTTTTCCTGTAGGCTAGCAGTTTGATCAAATTTCCAAACAAAACCTTTGGTAGCTGATGATATATTTCTTGGACAGGCCCATTTCCCATGTCTCATCTGCCTTTCCCTCATTCCATAGTTGTTTGCATCTTTTGTGATTCCACACTATCTTCTTTATAACCTTCTGGCTTTTGCAATGTCAAACAGCCACCCAATCCCTTCTTGGACCATGGCACTACCTTTTCAGCTGCTTCTATTTGCCAGCTAATTTCAGCTGATGCCATAATGACTGGATATCCAGGTAATACTAATTTGTTTGTTTAGGGTTGATAACTCCTCTATAAGCATGTTAATACTAGAAAGGAGGTTGTTGTTGGTTTTGTATTAGAGGGATTAGAGGCTCTTCACAGCTGATTGGCTATCAGTGGGGATTCTAACTGATGACAAGCTTGTGTCATCTTTCAGCCATATAAGTGCTGATTTAATCACAACTATTTCACTCTGGTAGGATGAGCACCATCTCCTAACTGCCTCCTGTAATTTTGCAATGATTATGGGGTCATTCATGCTTCCTTTAGTGATGACTATTCCACCTCCCCCTTTATTCTTATAGCTTTCTACCACTGACCCATCAGTGAAAATATAACCAGATCATAGTTCATGTTGTCTTTGAAAATTTCAATTGACATTTTTAGATTCTTCAAGTGATGTTCTTTCTTTACCCATCCAGCTTTAATGTGTAGACCCTTTTTGGACATCCATGGTCTGATTGGTTTTGGGAATTTCCAAGGTTGTGGTGTTTGGAATATGTCTTTCCACTTTTCCATGACATGGTTTCTCCAATCTTTCTTCTTAATTCTCCGATTTCCTTGTGCTTTGCTGATCTTGGCTCTGAGGTTAGTATCTTCACATCTTGAGGATTGTTCCATGGCTATTAGCACCAAAGAGTCTGCCCTTTCTCTGACTTCCAGGATGTTTGCTTTTAACTAGACCTGTGATGAGTCTAGCTGATTCTAGTTAAGTTCTTTCTAGCTTGTATACTTTGGTAATACTGATCCACATTACCCAGGCACTTGATCCATGCTCTAATACTGATCTGATCAATGCTATATAGGTGCTCCTTATGAGGTCCTTCTTAAACCCCCAATCTTGGCCCATTCGGCTTCTCAAGATGTTATTCCACTTCCTTGCTTTCTCAACTACTCTTCTCATATGTTCATTAAAGTTTAGCTTTCTGTCATAGGAAAGTGGGGGTTAGGATTCAATATGAATTGTTTGTTGTTAATGCTAATATGTGGCTTCATCTCAGCATTTTTATGGTCGAAAGAGAATATGCAGACTTCACATTTTCCTGCATTAAGAGACATTAACCATACTTGGCTCCACTCATTGATTCTGACAAGCTTCCTGTACCCTCTCTCTGGCTCCTTTGATACTTCTGTTTGACACCCACATTGCAATGTCATCTGCAAACAGGCCGATGTTAGTGCCTTCTGGCAGGGTCTCTACAATGTCATTGATATAGATAATGAAAAGCATTGGCGACAGCACAGCCCCTTGTGGGAGGCATTGTTTCATTTTATTTGACTTTCCTCTGGTTCCTTCATAAACCACCCAGGCCTTGCAGTTGGCAAGCCATGCTTGGATCCATCTATTGATCCTGGTATTTCTTCCTATGCGAGTGAGTTTAAAGATAAACCCATCTTTCCAGACTCTGTAATATGCTTTCTCATAGTCAAGTAAATTCATTACAGTTTTCTCTTTGCATTGGAATGCATCACTTATGCTCTAGCTCTGTGATAGTCTGAGAAGTTGGTCTTCAGAAGATCTGTTAGCTCTAAACCTGCTTGTATTTCTGTAATCAATCCCTTGCTTTCCAGGGAGTACATGATTAATTTATTAATTACTCTTTCCATCATTTTCCCTAGGCAATATGCCAGACAGTCTGGTCTGTAGGATGATATTTCCTCAGCTGGTTTGTTGTTCTTAAGTAAAGGGATAATGGCTCCTTTTCTCCAGTTCTAGGGTACTTGGGTGTTTGAAAAGGATTTATTGAAGATCAATGTTATTTCTGCTATCACTTCCCTTGGAAGTTTCTTAAGGAGTAGGGGGTGCACTTTACAGTACTGCCTTGTTGATTGTAGTAATACAACACATAATTTTTGTCGAGACAATAACAAAGGCCAAATTTTTCTGACTGAATAATTTATGGGAATATCTTTTAAAACTATGAACCATTATAAACATTGACATGAATAACTTCCGCTTTTTGTATAAACAACCTTACTTTAAGTTAAGGTTTATTTTTTGTTTCTAGAGTATGGCTGATGACAAAGACGCCAAACAAGAAATAAATATCAGTGACCATTTTAGAATACAAAGAAGCGATGGAACTTGGCGTAAGTATTGATATGTGGATTCATTTAACGTTTAATTATTTTTTTAAATAATGCTATTTTTGTAATTTATATTTGTATTCCATTTCAGAAAAGGCAACTGTCATTGAAACTCGAACAACGGAAAATGATGAAATAGAATATTTTGTTCACTACCACAATTGTAAGTATTTAAATTAATAGTGGATTTTATGCCTTTCATTTTTAGTCTTTTAATTTTAGAATACGTTTGAATATATATTTAAATAGTTACCAATTTTTTAAAATGAACACAAACTCTTTAACAAAAAATGTAGCAAATCAAATTAATAACTTTTTTATTGTATTTATGTCATTAAAATATACACTTACGGGATATTCAAATTTGAGACGTTGGATCATAATAACTGTTTTAAGTTGTTTCATAGTTTTAATTCTCACTGTTTAATATATTTTTCCTAGTCGACCGACGCCTTGACGAGTGGGTCGAACGTTCACGTATCGACCTATCCTCCAAGTTCAGCTCATGTGGGGAGACAGCTGAAATTCTCCAAGGAAATTCAGACAGTCGACTGACACGGAACCAAAAAAGAAAATATGATGAAATTCACCATCTATCAAGGGTGAGATTTATAACTGAACAAATTTGTATTGAGATTTTTTGACGATAATTGACCACAAAACTGTATTATAAATAACTGCAAGAATAAAAATACTTCGATATAAATTATTCTTAGATCTATTAAGTTTGTACTACTTGAATAGTATTAGTAGTACTACGAATAAATAAGTCAAATCATGTTTTCAATTTATTATTTTCAGGAATACGAAAATATGGATTCAATGACACAAAAGTTAGAAAAAGAACATCAAGAAGTAAGTCATTGTTTACTTTAAAAATATGTTTACCCTCTTTCTATCTCAAGTCCCACTTCTCTCAACAGTTCACCCGTGTCAAATACATTGACCAAATCCAGTTGGGACGCTATGAGATCAACACGTGGTATTTCTCGCCCTACCCGGAGGAGTACCGCCGTCTGACGAAACTGTGGATCTGTGAGTTCTGTCTCAAGTATATGCGCTTGGAAAAGTCCTTCCTGCACCACCTGGGGCAGTGTCGTCAGCGCCGTCCTTCGGGAAAAGAGATTTACCGCAAAGCAAACATCTCTGTCTTCGAAATTGATGGAAGTGAACACAAGGTGAGATTCGTTATATGAAATTTATTTTGCAATATTAATATTATTGTAACTTAGTACTATAATTTTAATTTATAATATGTGTTTCTGTTTACAGCTCTACTGTCAGAATCTGTGTCTCCTTGCCAAACTTTTTCTGGATCATAAAACTCTGTATTATGATGTGGCCCCTTTCATGTTCTATGTTCTCTGTGAAGTGGACAAGCAAGGCTGTCATGTTGTCGGATATTTCTCCAAAGTCTGTTTTCTTCTCATTTATTAAAACGTTATAAGTTATTTGAAAAATGTTGATAAACACAAGTCATAACTTAACTATGTAGCGTTGCTAGTAGGTCGTAAACTCGTTTGATGTTATCAATTATCGCGATAAAGGATTTTGGATTTCTAGTATATATTTATAAATATTTGTATTCTAATATTTAAACATCATTTTACATTGAATAAGGAATAATAGTTTTTAAGGTGTATTTTAATAAAATAAGTTTTATGCAGTTCGATTAAACAGTTTTGGACCTATTCAAGTACTTTCAAATTTATTTAATTATTAAATTAATTGAAGAAAAAAAACAATAATTTTGTAATCTGAATAGCAGGCATGGGAATCTTCAGGAATTTTCCGTATTGGGAGTTTTGTTTATTAGTTGTACGTTTTTATTCATAATGTTATTTTTAATTCCAATGTTTATGTTTAGATGCACTAGGCATTTGTTAAGAGTTGTACATTTTTGACTACAAATGGTTAGGAGGTCTCTCTCTTCTAAGTTATCTCACTACGAGGGCCCCTTTAGTTATGAAGCCTCTCTCTTCTAAGTTATCTCACTACGAGAGCCCCTTTAGTTATGAAGCCTCTCTCTTCTAAGTTATCTCAACATTTGGACCCTTCCGATAGACTGGCCTTAATCATAAATCTTTTTAATACAAATTGTTGTACAGATTCTCACACAGATGCCTTTTATGGAGAAGTTGAAAGATATCTTGCTGATAAAATTTTCGCCAACTGAACATGATCAGTAGGACCTTGAAGTTCAGCGATGCCAGGTTACAAGTTTCTCTGTCTGTTTTTACAAAATATATGGTGGGCAAGAGATAACTTCCCAATCTTGAAATTGTTCTAATAGCGTCACTTAGTGCGTTTTATTGTCTGATCGTGGAAAGTTTCTTTAACCTTTTCTTTACGGGCGAGGATATCATTGCAGATGAAAATGGACACATACGATGGTGTTGTACACACTGTACACACTGTACACACTACACCCTGTCTAATACACACTGCAATCTTACATCACAAATGCATTAGACTTCTTTTCAAATAAACTAGATGAGAAGCTAATTGGCAAATATGCAAACTGTTGCATGTCATTGCAGAAGTCAGGAGAAAGAACAGGGCCGAAAAAACAGATTGTCAGAAGAAATTTCAAATTATGTTGAACAATGAAACGTGATTTTCATAAAGCTGCAATACTTACATGAATAAAATTATTGGATCGACAAAAGAAAACGACCAGAGATAATTAAAGCATTGGATTACCTAGTTTCAAAAATTGTGTTGAAACACAAAAATAAGACTATCACATAGTATGTACCTTCTGTTTTTAGTTTTCTGATTCCATCTTCGTAGAATATAAATTCTACTGTATAATCTATTTACCAATTATATTGGTAAGCTAAGTATATTCCTAAATCGTAATGTTGTAAAAAATAGTAATTTATATAGTATCAGTTTTAATACTATAATTATGCACCATCACCCAAGTAACTAATATTTGTTTTCTACAAACCTCACCATTGTAATGCATCAATATAAATATTTACTTTATACTACATGTTTAAATACTATCATTTACAGCTCCATGGATCTCAGTGCTTAATTTTTTTTAATACAAGTACATGACATGATAAAACAACCGTGTATTATCATAAACATGTAATTTTTTATTATACGGGGGCAATCTTTTTTTTATTTGCTAGTAATAGCTAAATTATATTATGTTTTAATATTTCTATAAATATGTAAAGACATTTGCGAATCAACTAAAAAATGGTGGTCAATAATTATTTTAATAAACATTTTAGATCTTAGACTATTACATTTAGATTGAATTTGTTTGGTTAGAAAAGGCAAAACTGATACTACTAAATCTTTTTGAAGTAGTATAATATACTACTTCAAATAAATTCTGATTAGATATTCGATATTCAATATTAGAATAACAGAATATTATTATATTTTTCTATTATTGAATCAGAATTTATTTTGTTTTTCTTTTTTAATGCAGGAAAAAATCTCAACGGAGAACAACAACTTGGCGTGTATTTTAATACTTCCACCCTTTCAGAGAAAAGGGTACGGAAAATTCTTAATCGCGTTCAGTAAGTACATTCTTAATAATAATAATATGTCACTTGAAATTAATTATGTGTTAATATTCCTCAGTACATAACTGTAAGTGTAGCTTTCTATTAACCTTCTATCCATCTGTTGTTCGAAACAAGAATCGTTCTCATAACCTAGGATAGTTTGCTGTCAGGTAGATTTATATATCGATAATAATATTTGGTGTTTATGTACTGCTTATGTATAATAATACTATATCAGTTTTGGGATTTCGACTACGGTATAAATCCATACTGGTTGACGTATTCTTTAAAACTAGTCGTTCAAAATCTTTTTTGGATATTTAATAAATCGAAATAATTTGTTAGCGATTCTCTTATGGTTTTAATATCTTTTTAAAAAACTTTTGGGTACACCTTACGGAGAAATTTTCGTCAAATTTGAACTAAAAAACTTAAAATAAATGCACGCCTCTTACATTTTTGTGGTGCACTAATTTGCGACACTCGCAACTATTATTTAAACTAAAACAGACAAAACCAGCGGGGTATGCTTATCTTTGCCAAAGTTAATGCGTCCAATCGATGACAATTCGTTGGCTATACTACTGTCTATTCTTGTATTGCGTAATCCATGACTATATTAGGTGATCTTAGTTGTAAGTTGTCCTACACACCATATATTCTCACTCCCACTTATAAGCCATGTGTGCGTGTGTGTATTCTTTGAAATGGAATCAATTTCTCTTCCTAGAAGAAATAATAAGCAGTAGACTACACACGCAGTTGTTGTATTTATTCATTGATGTTGTGAACTGATTTAACATTAAATAAACCAATGGACACTTTAAGGTTTTTTTTAGAGAGTTATAAGTACGTTTTTTTACAACATTTTAGTGCATTTAGTTCTGTGTAAACGTGTCTCTCTGTTTAGCTGTGTCTACATCTGGTTTGTTATTGATATACTAGAGTATTTGGATGACACGGAATGTTTCTGACGTCATTAAAATAATTTTCAGCTAACAATGTACTTTACTATGTAATCTCTGAATATATTACTGCGCTGTGGTTGGAATTGGTGAACGTAATTTCATTCAATAATATATTTTTATTACATAAATAATTAACAGCAACAACAAGATAGGTGCTGTACATTGCATCAAATTTAAATAATTTAGTTCACTTACATGGAAGTGTGTTCGTTTATTATCAAAAAATACTCAGTTTAGTTAGTAGATGCTCGATTAACTCTGATTAAGAGTTAATTAAAATATTACGTATTGAACACGAATATATTATTAATCGTGTTTTCAAAATTTGTTTTTTCACATTCATATAGTTATGTTACTCTTGCGACAACATCGCCATATATCCCTTGTTTGTAACATAATTATACACTTGATGTAATTCCCAACTTTTTCCCAAGCTAATTATAGTTTTCTCCTATTTTTAGTTTTCTTCTTGATAAAAGTATACACACTAACACATGTAATAGTCCTGCGTAAGTATTCAGTAATAGAGACAAGAACTTCTATACTATCTCCTCCAGCCACATTCTCTAATTACCTTTACAGTATTTGTAACGAAGTTTGCAACATTTTCATAGGTTAGTCTATTATTATCTTCCCTCGCGTTTACCGTTGACGACAAACAGTTTCATGATGTCACTCTGTGTTTGTCAGTGTGATTCCCAAATTTTTCTGACGTGATCATGCTCACAGTCTATATTTAGCCGCAATGTTTAGAGAACAACCAGAAGTATAGATCGTAGACGTAGTGGTAGAATTTCTCCTCTTTATTCGCTTCCTCGTGAGTTGAAATTGATGATGCTAGATGCCAAAGTACTGTCTTAACTCTCTCGACCCAGGCATCACACGAGAGACTTCACCATCTCTATTTGTTTCAGTCGCTGAGAAATCAGAATTGTTACATTAAGAAGAGTGGATGATGCTCTCTGTCTAATCGCGGAGTGGAAAACAATCTCTGTCTCTCTAGGTTTGCTGTTGTTTAGCCCGACCGAGTTTATCTTGTACCCGCGCCTCGTGCTGTGAGTATCTTCCGGGGACTAAGACTGGAAATAGTCGGAAACTCTGTTTATATGGGAGTCGAATTTTCTTATGGAATCACGTGTTTTTTAAATAGATTTTAAGGTTTGAGTGTTGTATTGTTATCACATTCTTTTGTGCCCGCAATCTGACTTTTTCACTTTTCAGTATTAGTTTCCTTGAATAATGTTTTCATTATCTTATACTAGGTACTCAACTTCAAAATAATTTATCGCAATTGGTTCAAGCATAAATTTATGGATACATATCCTCGTAAAATTTGGAATATTATCTTGTTGCAGTCCGATTTTTGCCTTCTTTAAGACTCATAAATAAAATTATGCTGATCAAAATTTTGATTTCGAGATCAACAAATATTTTTTACATTTTGAGAACATTATGGGGAAAGTATTAAGTTCTTTGTTGAGGGACACTTAAATAATATTCTTATAATATAAGGTCGCACTTTAATTCGTGTTTCAACTATTGCATAAATGTGCACTATATCCTACTCTTTATTGTATACCACTAAATCTTAACTCAAATTATTTAATTGAAAATCTGGTAAAATTTTGGATATATTTGAGGAACCGTCATAAAAAGGCTCCCAAATTTACATAATTTAAACAGGGTGTCCACAAGTACTTAAATTTACTTGAATTTTAAGATTATCAGCTTGATTTTTCGCGGATATAATGTGGACACCCAGTAACCCAATTATATTTGTTATCTTGTATACAGCCTGCAACAGTACCAAAGATGTACAACATTCTATTAGTATTATCGAATTTGTATTCATTTGATTTATAAAATATTGTATTAGCGTTCTACATTACATTTAAATTTAATTGTGTTCGCTTTTAAATTTTACAGATTATTTAAGCATAATATTATTATTGGGTTTATTCTTGTATATCATTCAATGTAGATTTGAAATATGCATTATGAAAACCGTTCAAAATTCGATAAAAGATTAGATTAGGTATACATTTGTGTAAGGCTTTTGAACTTAAACATTTATCAATATAGCCTTATTAATTATTTACAATATTATTGTGTTATTCAGAATTTTTTGTTATGTAAAACATATGTGAACTGAAATTAATTATCTGTCTCCTTAATTATAATTGTAAATTATTATCTAAATCTTTTTATTTAACTGGGTCTATTTTTAACCGCGCTGAGTTCTATTTTGGTTGGGCTATATTTGTTCACCCATACACTCATTCTTATAAGAGAACATTGTGTGTTTTAATCTTATCACCAAATCGGATTGCTCGAACACATTTTCTCATTGTATCATAAGGTGTATCCGAAAATGTATCCAAAGACTGGGGAATAAGGCCTAAATTAATGCATGCGCTTGCCCCTTCGTCCAGTTTGAGACTGCCTTATAACACAGCGGGTATGATTACGAATAATAGATTCAACTTTTAGTCAGCCAGCCAAAATAGTGCGCGATTGCTTACACAATATATTTCGTATGCGTCTACTATAATTTATCCTGGCTACATGACATTCTGAATACTGAAATCAACTTGGTAATGTAAGCAATGCTCTCAGGTCACATGCAAGCCAGCTGTACCCACACTTTCGGATAAAACTAACGACGGACTGCGGTATCCAGGAATTAGGTCGTAATTTTTGGACTATATTGGTTCCACTACCAAAGCTAGTCAGTTCATATAACTCTCAGAGACAAAGGTTAAACTTTACAATAATATGAAAGGACTGCGCACCGCCAAGGAATGAAGGTTGTGACATTTGTTACCTCCATAGATTAAAACGGGCTATTGGATCTGGGTATGCATGGTGTGGTAGTGTGCATTGCCGAATTATTAAATAGTCAAAATTGGTAATGGTTTCTAAAAAAGTTTTCAATTTTATTTGATTTTGTTATTCTTTTTTTTTAATCAAAGCATATTCTGAATTTCAAATCAATTCGTAGTAAACAATGAGTAATCACTTCACCTTTAATAATTTGTTTGTAGATTTATTTTTATTGTCAACCCCTTATCCAATTAATCGATTTGTGTAATGGGTTGTTTGTGAGGAAGCCAACCGGAAATATGTTATAAAATCTGTTTACTCCGCTGTGTTTTACAACATTGGTCTGTTGCTGCCTAGTCCCGAATATTTAGTTAGAAACTAGTTTAATGACTATATTTATATTGGGAGTTTAAATTATTATTAGAAGTTAGTAAGAAAGGTCATCTCCAGGTTTTTTTAACTATAGGAAAGAGTAATGATTATCGAGCACACTATAAGAAGCCCATACTCAATAATGCTTTTCCCTAGATGCCCTTCTTCTCCATAAGTGCCTCTCCTTCACCAAGACCCATTAACTATTATGTGAAATAGATTTTTACTACTACATCTTCCAATTTAGCAGTTTCGATGTTGGCTAAATAACACATTATACTCCATATTATATTTATTAACTATCCCCATGTAAACTATTTTCCCGTTTTCAATTCAAAGTCAATATTGCTTCTAAACTATGTTTCGCCCTATAATGAATATTGTTTTTAATCCCTGAACATGGAATGATCTAAGTATCGAATGATCTCTAATATACTGCAGGCTATGAACTGGCCAAGATTGAGAAGTTAATTGGATCACCAGAGAAGCCCCTTTCTGACCTGGGACGTCTGAGCTATCGCAGCTACTGGGAGTTTGTAATCTTCTCCTACTTGCTGGAACACGCTAATGGTAGCGAGGCATCTATTGAGAAAATCAGGTAATTCCATCGTCTTAGTGACTCAAAAAATAATCATTGTAAATAGGTTTTCTGATTCTAAACACGAAAAGTGTAGAAATGTTCATTTCTAAATATTATAGTTTTAAATTAACTTACATATCGCGCGTACGTCTGATCCTAATATTATGCGGATCCATTTAGCTACCTCTTTAGTTTGGGCGTGTGAATGTTGTCTATGCAAACTATCCAGATGAGTGTTCCTAATCTTCTCGTGTTTGTGTTTGCGTGTAGAAAGGTATGCGCCATGAATGAACTGGAGATAACATCCGTCTTTTCTAACTCGACTACAAATCCACGCCGTATGTTGGCAGACACAATTTATTTTTATCCTTGATTCAAAAAAGATAAATTTGTAGGTCCTTTTCTCCTCCCCTCCACTATAAAATGTACAATAACCGAGGCATCTGTTCATTCCCTATCATACTTGATGCTACAACATACCTCATACTCGGAAAATTGAGAGGTATAAAAGGCAACATTTACTATATTTCGGATGTTTCCCTATCCCCTCCTCATTTGTATATACACGTTTGCCTATAGGTATATAAAAGAAGAGATTACTACTGCTGTGCTATCATTTTTGTAGACAAGAAGATAATCATATTTTTTCTTTTTTTTGCTTACTATATATTAAGAAAACATTAGGTATCAAAATATATTATTGTGTGTTGGTTTATTATCAGATGACTATTTGCAATTATTTATTATTGAAAATTGTTTTGATAATATTATTGTCTTGCATTCATATTGGTTTATCTGTATTTTTATTCGTGTTTATTCAAAACTAATCATATCAAACTTATGCAAAAACATGAAGTCATTATACATGCACATATTCCCATCTCGTTTTGGACGAAGAAATATTAAAAATTAGCATAATTTTAGTTAAATTTCAGTTAACTACAAATACCAATTTATTAGTTCCAGTGTGTTCGCGAATTGTCTTTTATTCCTTGTAAACTGGGATATAACCAACTTAATGGTTAATCTCGATTCTTTCGGTACACAGGGACTCATTTTGATACTCTTAACAGGTCTAGACTATAATAACGAAATTTTCAATCACCATGGACACAGACTGTTACACGATATCTTACCCTATTCCCATGAATGTTTTGATGAGAAACTATAAATTGTTATTGCATGGAGAGAGGTTTGTTGCACTTTTAATCATACCGGTATTTAATCAATGTAAATCAATATTATCTATCGGTTTTATATCGGTATCTCCTTTATTCCTGTAACAAAACCAATAACTTATCTTTTTATTTATTATTACTTCTCTATAAGTATTCCTCCTTTCATTATTTCTTTATATTTGAATTTTTTGTTATATTCATCCTATACTTCTCTCTCTCCTCTTCTGTAACTCTTCACTCTTCATTGTCCAACAGTCAGGCTACCTGTATCGCCCCAGAAGACATCGTAAGTGTGTTACAGACCCACAAACTCATTAAATACTATCGTCTCGGTCGTCAAGTTGAGGTGAACCATCGGGAACTACTAGAATTCCTCAGCACCTATCAGCACAAAAAACCCAAGGAAGTGGATCGAAGTCGGCTGTTATGGGCGGCTCCTATCAAATCTAATTTGACCAAAACTACAAAAAAATAATTCTTATGACATTGTAAAACACCACTTTCTTTGACATAGAATTAATGCTTCATTTTATTTATAAACAAATAATGTATTTGTCATTGTAATTTCAAGTTCTCTATATCACTTTTGTGTAGTTGAATTATTTTCTTACAAAACTGACTATTTCATGGAGTCTTTAAATAAAGAGCTTTGAATATTTTGTTATATATGCACACAGATATTTTATTGATTCTGAAATCTGTAATGAAATGTAGCTAACTAACTAATTGTATAGATTCTTAAGATGTTATTAGTTTTATTTTGGTATTCATAATATGATTCTGATTTGCGTATTTTAACTATAATTTTAACTAAAATATGTTATGAATTATTGGTGGCATTATCTAGGATTATAAATTAATATCTCCAATAAATTATCTACTGGTTATTATCCCACGCAGCAAATTAATTTTCCATTCACCAAATTCACCATTACTTTTTTTAGATGTTCCTAAGCTTACATAAAAGGAATAAGTGTTAACATGTAGATGGTGTGACACACATTGCAAACAGTTTACTTTCTCCCAAACATTCTAATGAAAGAGTTCACAGTATAATTGTACATAATTATCACAATTCTTGTTTGGTGAATAAAACCCAGTTACCAAGGTGCATTTGTATGGTTAAGTTATTCTGAATTTCTATTTTATATTATGCTTACTGCATTTAATTATTTTGTAGTGTACTTTTCTACCTTTTAACAACATTTAATATATTGTAGTTTTTTGTTAGTTAATAAAATAATTTTACAATATCTTGTTCTTCTCTTTGCATTTGTACCAGATTATATGGTAAAGTTATAATGATAATACATACATCTTTATTGAAAAAAAATCTTGTAGATACTTATTTTTTTACTGGAAAAGAAATTAATATTTAAAAAAGATAATTGTAACCAATTACTAAATATTAAAATTTCCTGTGAAAATTATTATATTTACTATGTCGTATCCCGGAAAGAACCAGTTGATATATTTATTACGTGTTGTATTTTTTACGTTAATGTAAATTTTTTGTAAATTACCAGTCAGTGTCATTTGATGACATCAACTAACAATATTATATCGGTCGTATAATATTAATTTGCCATATACAGCATCAAAGGTTATTAAAATATCATCGGTAGGGGAGTTCTCTTCCGAAAGAATGATTCGTAGAGCAAATGCGTCATTCCTGTATGCGCGTCTCCTAACAGAAATTTGTGACGTAAGGAGACATCACTCTGTCCCCGAATTCTTACTATATGTACAGTGCGCAATAATATAGAGAACGAACAAATACAGTTGCCTCCAAGCATGCTCTGCCTTTTGTCTCATCTAGCTCTCCCTCTTCCCTAGAAGATTTTAACTGTTACCCTTTATATGTCACTCTCTACAACCCAGCTCGTTCGAACCAAACCGGATAAGTAAACAGGGAAAAACTGACTTTCTTTCCTCTCTTAAGCTAAAAATACTTCTTTTTTCTTTGAACTGATGGCTAAAATTAATCCCTACATTTTTGCTTTTTAGATTGAACTATTTTTGTCTCTTACCTCCTTGCCTCTCTCGATCCTATTTGTCGCATTGGTTATAGAGAAGGATTCAATGCGTCAGAATGCAATAACTGTATACCCTTGCCACAAACGTACTGTAACAACGCTACAATCAAAGTATATATGTATGAATCAAAGACTATATAATACTTCGTCCGTAGAAAAAATAATGATGAATAAATATATGTCATTCACCTCTGAATATTTCGAAGGGTTTTGACTTTAATCGGAAGGAGATTACACAGGTTACACATTTAAAGGGAGTTTAAAGTACATTAAAAAATAAAATAGATACTTTGGATCTATAATGTGATAAAACGTCAATTAACTAAAGTTAATTAATCAAGATTTTCGTTTTTTACCATAAATTCGATACAGCTACCTTCGTCGTGTTTGAGCATGCGTTAATTGGTTCAATGAATTTTTCCTAAATAAATTAAAAATAATATATTTAACTTTCGTTTAATCTAATATGTTATAAATATGTGTTCAAAAACATAGTTAACTTTTCAATCTTGTTTGAATTGATTAAGATTGATCTCATAAAATTTCACCATATTCACGCATGGACAATATTACACATTATAACATTTTAACAAAAACAAAAAATTCATAATCAGATACTAACTGATTGAAATATAGACTATAATATCCAATATAACATAGTAGTTCAATCTTTTTTCTGCAAACAAAGATTTGTCATGGACTAAGAATTGTACTATGTTTAGTTAGGTTCAATCATATATAATATACGATCGCACTTTATCCACAGATAAAGGTATATAGTCCAGATGTTGTATAAATATTATATTCAAATTAAAATTACTGCATAACATTTAATTATATTACCTATATATTACCTATTTAATTACCTATATGCATACATTTATTAAAAAGGGTTTTAATATTCCGTGGGAGCTAACTTCCTGAATTATCCTGTGTATATTATAAGATTGGTTCTGTAATAGTAAATTGTAATACAATAGATTATATTATCAAGTCACAAATAATCGTTATATTTTTGCACGCAAGAGTTTATCTATAGAATATGAAATTTCTGATGTGCCTATTAATAACTATAGTTTATACACAATTTCACACACAATTTATCATATTTTATTTCGGTGTTTTTCTCACACCGAGTTATTATTAGAGAGGCTTGACAAAAATACAACATAGGATATTATTAAATAAAGATAAGCTATCTACAAGCTTTTATCACGCGTTGGAACAATTAATAATAGTTTCTTATCTTTGTAATGAATTATATGACTATAAGTCCTTTAGATTCCAGAATGAATGAGTAAATTCGTAAAATCTTTTATAATAATAAACGTATTTCAATCTTATTGTATAGGTAAGTATATATATATAATTCAAGGACTTCTAAATAGTAACTATTTAGAAGTCCTTGTATAATGAGACTTATGAATAGAAGATGAAAAGAATAATGAATGAGTTTTCTACTGCATTCAAACAATCTTTAAAAAATAAGAAACAAATTCAATTATACATAATTTACTGAAATATTTCAATGTTAATTTCAAACCAATAATTTTCGGTTACACTATTATAGGAATTATAGCTTCGTATTCCATATTATACAGCTATGAATGAAAACCTTTACTAATGAATCTTAAGAGATTGATTATTTACACAATAAACAAAACAAAAATTTTTTCAATTATGGTAATCGTTTTAATTAATGTAACAAAGTTAAACAAATGTGTATAAAAACAGATTTCCGTAATTTGATGATCTATAAATATGTATATGTAATATATTTAATAATATTTACTCAAAACTATAAAGAATTAATATATTTTCAAATCTAAATTAATAAATTTTCGTTCAAATTTATAATAGCAAAGAATAAAACAGGTTAATTATAAAATATATATTGTAATAATAAATTTAGATAATATTGTGCCATTGACAAAAACAAAAGAATAGTATTATACAACTGCACATTTGAAAGGAACACAGTAATTATACAAAAGGAAATATATCGTGCCAAAACAGCACCATAATATAGAGATTAATCGCTCGATTATAAGTATACATTTTACAATTTCTTGACTGTACACAAATTAGCAAGTATCACTGAAGACTATATACATATGTATATACAATAGATAGCAAATACAAAATAAGGATGAATGTACAATTTACAACAACATAAACGATACACATTATCTGCAAATATTATCGTCTTTGCAATTAACAGTATCAAGTGATAATTAATGTAATCAACAATTATTGCACTAATTATAACACTTAATTGGTCATTATTGTAGGTATACTTATACATATATTATCCATTGCTTCCTATGTAATTAATATTGATTAATTTTTATGATACAGAGAATGACAATTTTTGTAACTTTAAATTTATAGTTTGCTTACAACTTGTAAAAAAATCCCTACAGGCGAAATTTGAGAAGAAAATGTACATATTTAAGATACTAAGAAGTAGAATCGGTATCTTCTCCATCCCTCAGCGAATATGCTGTGTAAAAAATATTGTCTCCTCGAGCAAGCTCAACAAGAGAGGCGGGGAATGCACACGATTTGAGGTGGTCAACCTCTATGAACTGAATAAAGTTTGAGAGCGACTGAGGCAGAGGTAAGGCGGACACCCTGCTACGGAAGCCAACACCACCAATCTGCTTTCGGAGTTGATTTCTCGTAATCATCCTCAAGGACAGCGGTTCCGTTTTCTGCAAAAGACACTGCTTTCGGAGAAGTTGGAGGCGAGCGTTGAACTCAACACGATGTTCTGCATAACGTTTCGTGTAGAGTTTGCGGAGTTGGAGGTTTTCTAGATTGTCTTCGAATTCATTTGGTGTTGGAAAAGAGCACCGCATGGCAAGAAGGTTAATCATGATCAAGGCAGCCTGCCGGATTATGGGAGGAAGTGGTACATCACCACCGAAAGTGTCAATTTTCGGGTGACAAAGTAGACAGAGAAGAATGCCAAACCAGTTGTGACATGGGGATAGAAATTCCATACATTCAAATTGGGAGAATCCGTTCTGTATTAAGGTTCGTACAATACCAAGTTCTACGTGACTGTCTGTGTTTTCTGGAATGTCTGGCACATGATTCTTCTCGTTGGTGTAGTGAGTGAGGTGACGGTCAAAACTAGCAGCAAGTTGATTGAACACAATGACTGAATCCAGACGATGGACATCTACACCACTAGTAAGAAGTAAAGGAAGTTGTTGAAAGCAAAGGGTAAGTGGATCATTACCAGCAGTCGCAGTTAAAGTTCCGACATCATCTCCAAGAATTTCGTAAACACTGGCGAAGAAGTAGTCTAACGAAGACTGGTATGTATATTTTCCTCGCGTCCAGAACTTTTTGTAAGGAGATATAGTCGGTTTGGAACTAGGAGAACATACTGAAGTCCATCGGCGACAGAGCTGGGGACGATTTGAATCATAACCTCTTTTATATAAGAGAGGTAATACCTTCCATTGTTGACAATCTACTGCCCACAGCACAGGATTACATTCTTGATTAAAATAGATAAATGGATCAGAGCTTCGTTCAACAAAACAGTGACTGGCTTTGAGATGTCTACGACGAACCGTTAGAGTGAAATTTTGTGAGTAGACCACTCGAATGAGAAGGCGTTCTACTTCATCTAAATCCCCAATTTGTATTGCATTTGTTAATTTTTCTCCAATATTGATACTCCATTCTCCTTCCTCTGTTCCTTTAGCACCACTCACACAGAAACATGCTGTCAATATCGATGGGGCAAACCTTCGATTACGTCGACTCATCACTCCTTCAAAGCAATCTATTGAACTTGTGCTAGTTTACTAAATTAGCACAACTGGCTACAAACAGCTATGGCTGTGATATCTAATTATGACTCTATTCTATATTTAACTTCATTTTGTGCTAAGTTCTTCAAAAAGTTTATAGCAGGTTGGCATACACTTAATCTTAAACGAGCAAAAAGGAAGCGTCGAACTGATGGATGGTTAATGTAAAAATGGAAAAGGCAGCAAATACACCGAGCAAAGACGAAGTAAAGAAGCTCCACAGCGAAACGAGATAACTGCGCTGACCTAGTTGATTATTGCCTCTCTGTATGCGTCGAGCTGGTTATATTGGTGGCTTCGTCTACGCTGCCAATAGCTCGCGTGCAGCCAAAAAATCAATATGTAGACATTGATCGATATAGGTTGGGGCGGAGCTTTGAAGCAACCAATATACAACGCGCTAAAGTAACCAATATACAGCCACGATAGTATACTCTGTATCTGTTGAGCTGGGATAGAGGGGAAAGCAAAGGATGAGGAAAGGGGTGTCAGGAGTTTGTTACCAGCGCAGCGGACGGAGAATCTATATATCGCCGACATTGCCATTGCCATTACCGTAAATTTGGTGGTATGCTATATTCATATAATATTATTGTAGATATAAGCAAAGGCGTTCCCATATGTGATGATTTGTTTACAAATAGTAATTAGTATGTATAATGAATGCAATTTCAGATTAAATATAAAATCTGATGGAAGAAATATAACAAATAGCAACAACAATGCTTTGTTTATTTTATTTTAAGAATTATACGTCGGTAAAATCTTTCATCGGGACAAATATTTAAATACTATGACTATAAAGTATTATTAACTGAAGGAAATATTTCGTACATTATTTTAGTTCCCTGTAATGACTAAAAAAATATTAGCATATACATAATAAAAAAGAATTTTAAACATTTTAATAGAATTAATAAAAAGAAATTTTAAACTTATAACCATATAGAGTAATTATACAATTATAAGTAAGTAACTCTTTGCTTATAACTGTTTAAAAATATATAAAATGTGTGCTTCAAAGTTACACTTACATATATATAATTTCCATAAGATAAGTTAGCTACATTTAATAATGTATTTTAATATTACATTGAAACAAATCGAATATTAGATATATTTATATACTTTTATTATATACATAATCCGCCACCCTATAGTAGGCCTACCTCCTACATATGTGAATTTTTATCATTAGGTATTACATTTTAATATGCGCATGCAGTACCTACTCATAACAATTCACATACGTACCCATATTAAGAAAGATGAATTTTCGATCATTATTGATTTTAATGGTATGTATGTGACGGTGACTCTAAATGTATTGGATCATATGATCAATTAAAATCTATACTTAAAAAGTGACGTCAATCATCAAGTTTATACTAAATAACACAGAATTTAAACCACATTATTTGTGTATTTAGGAAGAGTAACTTAATATATACACTTGATATAAATGTACCTAATAAATAATTTAATTGAAGGTATATATATAGTTTAATTTTAGTTTTATATAATTTAATAAATTTAAATTTTATAAAACATAGTTATTGTATAAATTGGGTTAGTATGTTTTTATCTAACTGCATATATACTTATTTTTCAATTGCTTTGTCTGTTATATATATAGTGTCAACTCAATTTTAACATATAAAGGTAGATATTATTCAAAAAAGATAAAAAAGACAAAAAAGATAGGATTTATGGTTGCTCAATATTTCCGTAATGAATCATAATGTGTTATGTGGACAATAATATTTTATTTATGTAAGTTTGTAAAAGCTGCATAAATTAATTTTGTGGATATTATACACCTATTATTTGTGGTTTTTTATATACTATATAATATCATAATATCATAATAGCATTTTGTTTTAATTTTAAAGAATATAATAACACATTATAATCAATTGTTAATTTATAATTATAATTACTATAATATAGAGAGATATTTTATATTTTATATGCATATATATTATTATTATATGTCAACTACTCCGGCTAAACAGGATACCCATAAAACCTAAAAAAATCGTCCGGTTTATACAAAATGATAAAACACTAAATACGTAGTCCAATTAAATTTTATAGTGGACTATGTATAATGGATTTTTTCACTGTTTATGTATAATTATAAAAGATACACTATACTATATGCCTTCTTTACTAATTTGTTAACAAAGTTTAAACTGCATATATTAACTCATGATATGCGATAATGTATCATTTTAATAATTTAAAAATTAAAATGATGGCATCCAGGTTACACACAGCTACATACATTATAATAATGCACAAGGGTCCTAGAAATGCGTCCTGTTCACGTACTATGTGAGGTTTAGACTTATTGTTTAACATGGAAAAGATACAATTGGAAGTTGTTGCATGGTTCTTTATTTAGCGTCCAGTTTGTGCAATCGTCCGGATTAAGCGCGTCCGGTTTAACCGGAGTAAACTATATATAATTTAATATTAATAGAACATTTTATTATCAACAGAGCTACAATTAAATATAAAAGTTGTTTTTGAACTATTTGTAGTTTTTATATAGCTATATATTTAATGACATCAAAAGATGGTTATGTGAATATTTTGATATATTTTTTGCTGACTATAGGTCATGCAGTCTTCTATTCACTATATATAACAGAGTATAAATATATATAAGCAATATAGCTAGAAAATAGACATCAACTGGCATCAACCTATAGTGCTCTAAAACTAGACGAGATATTTATGGAACATTTATAGATCGAACACTGAAGAAGAATGTTGAAGCTTGCGTAATCCATAGAGACATGGATCTTAGGGCTCGTTCTATAAACATCGTGATGAAGGATACTTCAACGGATACTTCAAAATAAAAATCCTACTTGACTGTCCACCTTCTGAAGAAAAGCATGAAAAGAAGACTGATTTGAAGAATGGAGGATTTTGAAGGAGTGTTTTTGAATTTATACATGATCACAGAACCTGTTTTTTTAAAACTTTTTATTGTCCCAATATGAAAGAAAAACGCTCATCAAAGTGAATGTTTCTTAACCCTCTATCTTACTTCTTTCATTCGCTGGATATCGAAGTCCTGGCCAAAAGCATTCGTACTCAAAAACATGACAGCCAAACTCAAAATAATGTTTGATAGTATTAAATCTGCTCGATCGGAAAGCCATCGCAAGCTATTAAACTTCTTCTTTTTCTTCAGCTTCTGGGCCACTAGGTGGCCAGACGCTGTCCGCGTCCAATCGCCTTCACAAAATTTGGGATATATTGGGAGAACTTAAAATATTTTCGTCTTTGTCCATTTGCAGGATTTTACTTCTTTGAAGGCCCCAGCGTAGGCACTGTAGGAAAAGGTTTTCGGCGTCCTCTTCCGCCCCCTCGTCGCACTCTTCACAGTGGAGGTTTGGCGCCTTGCCAATGGAGGTTGGGTATTTCCTTAGGATTGGGCATTTCCCGGTCTTAAGCTGGTGGATGAGTACCCCTCTTTTCTCGAAAGACCTTCCATTCGTTCCTGCTGCGTGCTTGACACCCCTTTTGTACCAGTCGGATTACACCTTGGCCTTCTTGTCTTCACTTTCAACTCTTCTTTTTGGCGCAGAGGGTCACCACCTCTACCTCGATGGGTATATCTTGCTGCTCCATACCTGAGCCTACCTTGACTGCTTCGTCGGCCCCTTCGTTGCCCTGTAGCTATTCAACTCGCTGGTCAGACTGTTACAGAAACCCAGCGTAAAATTTAAAGACCGCTTAATCTACACATCAGCAGTGCTCGAAATAAGGATTTTACTATCACTTGTCCGTATATTTTTTTCTACCTGTCCGTATAGGATTTTTACTTGTCCGTAAGAATTTTACCTGTCCGAGAGATGATATACCAATTTTATAAGAAAAAAACAAATTGTTATACACAATATAATTATAACTTCAAAATGGGCATTATTTTACAATTTCAGCAAAATGGATCATATATAATATACAAGTCAACGTGGTTTTAATGAGAAATTACATACTTTTACAAGTCAGACTGCACTGTCATTAATATTATATCAATCACCTTCACCATCATACTAACCAAGAGAGACAAACCTTATGCAATCTGTTAACTTAGCCTGCAGGTTGTGCGTCTGTTAGAAGCTAGCTAAGTAGAAATTGATTGTATCATTCTTTACTGACTCACTTTTTTACACTCTCTCAAAAATTAGGTTGTTTGTCTATTCTATTTAAATATATATAGGCCTAAAAGGCACACATAGTAAAAAAATGTACCTGTCCGCACGGACAAGCAATCACAATTTTTACTTGTCCGTTGGAAAAATTACCTGTCCACGGACAGGCGGACAGCCCTTATTTCGAGGACTGATCAGCCCCTCTTTTCACTATAGTTCAAAGAAATAAAAACTGATTTCATAACGGTCTTGAAAGAAAAATAAATATAGTATATTAATATGAAATATGACTACCTCTTACTAGTACTTCATGAGGGCATGGTATAGGCAACACCCTATCTGACTCCCGGCTATACCCACAGACAACTTTGAAGAAGAATTAACTCGCTCAGGGAAAAATAAAGCAAAAACTTCTGAAGCTCAAGGAAATTGAAAGGATTCTCTCAACATAAAGCATGAAAGCCAAAACAGTAAATAATTGAAAGGAAAGTAAGTCAAACACCTGCAAGAATTGTCAAGATTTTACTGAAGAAAATAAAGATTTACATATTCCAGCTAGAATGAATAAAATGGCGGCTATCTGCTAGCGTGTACAATGCATTCATCCAACAACATTTTTTACAAATTTTATTAAATAACCGAGAAATTCTTAGAAATTTTTTTAGAAATTTGATTTTAAAAATGCCAATAATGACACATTTATTCCATAATACTCGCATTGAAAAACATTCCACATTCAGGTAGACTAACTAATTTTTTATAGTTTTTCGGGTCCTCCTGAACAGGACCCTATAACAATACCAGCCGAAGAAAGGGAGATATAACTCCCCACTACTTCCGAAGAAGATCGATACTTTATTATTTTGACTAATTTGCCTTTAGATAAATAGATTAATCATTTTAGTAATTTCAAGTAACTTCTATAAAAAATTATATTATTTGCAAACGATAATTTTTAAATTAATTAATTGAGAAACTGAATATACAAAATATTTAATAAAAATTATTAATTTATTTTTTTTCAAATTACAATTTTCCAAAAGCTTACTCCCCTTTCCCTGTAAAATAAATTTACACATAGCAGCGTATATACACATAAACAATATGTAGGTCTCCTATTCATTATATTTTGCATAGCGTAGAATAAGATTTAACGATTACAATAACTAGACTTTTCCGTTTATGTTAAAACAATCTTACATGTGATCTATCAATAAAAATATAATAAGTCGTAGTCATGACCACAAATAATAATATATTTGATACAATTAAATTCATTGTGTACAAGCTGGCACTTATGACAAACTATAATAGTTATGTCACTGCCTATAGATACATGAATGCCAATTTCCAACAAAATTCTATATCTGAAGTATCAAACTTTCACTACTAGATTACATCAAATGTACGTGGATATTTCAGATGAAGTCAAAAGAATTGATTTAACTGAAAATATGGGATGATGTTTTGACAGAAACCAGCAAAGTCCATATATAAAATTTCGTAATATAACTAACTGAACATGAATTGTTAAAAACTTTTTACATTTCGTCATGAATACAATAGGACGGTTCGAAGTATAAATACCGAAAGAAAATAATAGTTAAAGAGTACAACGAATGAAATAAATAACTGCAGGAAAACTATTTTAGTAGTAAAAATTAACAAAACCAAAATTAATTTATATACACAATAGATAGGTAACAATACTACTTAAAATTAGTGTAAAACAATACATAAAAAACAATATTTTATTATTTTAATTGGTTTTTAAATGAGGTTTAATTTTGAAATTAATAAAATAATCAAGGCACATGCAAAGGCACAGTTAGAAAGAAGCAACACATAATTCCACACCATTAACTGCAGATCTGCTACCTTTTTGAACAATGGTAAAATAGAAAGACAAGTTCTATAGCTTGTTCATAATCTATTAATGATATAATGATGAATTATCTAAAATCTAAGTTTTTTATGCAAATATACTGCATAAAAGTATTACAAATTTTACAAACAATCTAATTATGAAATTCAAATGTAAAATTAAGATATACAAATACAATATATTCAAAATTACACAATATATACTACTTGAAAATTACTAAGTAGTGCAAATAATAAATAAAGTAAAACTATCCAAAATTATGTATCACATCAAATTAAAACAATAATTACTAAAGAGACCTAATAATACAGGTTAATACTGTTAAATGGATTTATTATCCACTAAAAAGCTATACAAAACAAGAGATTGACTGAGCAAACATTTCGATACCAGCGATTTATAATGATAATGATTAATCAAAGTTTGTTAATTCAAATGGTTGATTATATAATTCAGGGTTGAGTAGGGTGTGCGCGGGTGCGGTAATCCAAAGCTCTGTGCCATAGCAGCACAATTGGTTAGTATGTGAGTGGCACCATTGAACACTAGTTGTAAGAAGGGGGATAGGGATGTGGAATTAATTGATCAGTAATGGTCAATTGAAAATATGGAATAATTATTTGTACTATTTATAGCCTGTAATATAAATTTATTTTCAAAATATTTTATTCGCAATAAATTATTATTTAATAATTTAAAACTATATTAATAATTCTCGCTTATTTTCTTATAAACAAAATTTGATTATAAATTTTTGTAAAGAAATGCTTCCATGCATTGAAGACAATCAAAACAACAGGTTTCTAGTTTATTGACATCTATAATATGATATTATGATTAATTCCATGCCGATTAAGCTTTCGCACAAATATTACTGAAGTAATACTGATTTTGTGAGTAAATTATTAGTTTACACAATTCCTACGTCATATATTATTTCTCTATTAGTTCCTATCATGCTAAATGTGAGCAACATTCAGATTGAAATAGTGGTAAATGCTTCAATTATTTCTGGTAAAATAAACAAGAGCTAATAGCGGTCGTTCAGACGTCGTGTATACAATAAGTACAGACTTGATATGCTCGACCAATCATCGTTAAGAATTTCATCACGTGACTAGTAAAACTGGTTCCTACTTCAAACAGCGATTGATACTAAAGACTGCAAATAAACTTACAGGAATTTATAATAAAATTGTAAAATAAATAACTTTTATAATATAACATATATCTATTAATAACATGAACGTTTTTAATAGTACTCATGGTTGTCAATAGTAACAGCAACTTTTTAATACTTCTTCTACATAACAATAAGTAATTAAAAGAGGATAACTTTACAGGATGAATTTGGGATTTCCTTAATTTATTTTTAATTTAGATGCTTAATTCATTGTACTCAATGGTAGAATTACAATTTACAATTCCAAAAGGATTATAGGAGATTGAAATGCGTTAAAAATGTATTTAAAAACAATTTTTTGATCAAGAACGTTTACTTAGAATTATAATTAAAACTTAACATGTCATTAAATATTATTTTGGCACAAAATTTAAATATTGAAAAAAAATAATTTAACCATCGGGAACAAGTTGTGAATGAATTCTTCACATGAAAGAATAAATTAATGTTGATAATTACCTTAAGCCAAACCCTTTCTCGTGTAGGGATGAAGTCGAACACCAGGACTTGTCGATTTTATTGGACCTAAAGTAAGAATCATTAAAGAAACCTTTTAAATTATGCGTCGATAATCAATAAGGAAATATATATATTTTTAAATGTGTCGGAAATCACACAAACAAGTTTATGTGCAGAGTATGATAGTTTAATAAGCGCAATACCTGTTGGAGCAGTAGTATCTAAGCCAATTAAAGCACTGGGAGGCCCGGCAGCAGCTGCGTAATCTAGCAGCCCAGCGGTTAAATATTCAGTTCCGTTGAAAGCCTGCAGAAATAATTTTAAATATGTGATAAAATACTTTTACTTTTGATTACTACTTATTAGTAGTAAGACATGTAATTATATATTTTCAAATTATTTTTTGAATTCAGTACAGTTTGATTTTTATACATTCGTTAACAGATTTAAATTTATCAAAATTCAATTTTAACAGTATTTACAATATTCTAGCCATATATTACTATAAACATGTAACCAACATTGGATTTATAATTAGTATGTTACAACATAAAGGTATAATTATGTTGGAAAAAATACACTTGAATTTGAAAAAACTTTCATAACAATTTAATTTTATACGATACTTATTTTAAATATAATTAACTATATTACAACAATTATTAACAACTAAGTCAATGTCAATCTACGAATTCACTGCATATACTTACACAAGGTTTAAAGCAGGTATGAACCATCAATATTTAATATTTTTATACATAGATTTGACATCTAATAAGAATCGTTTAATCGTTGTCAGGGTTTCATTTTCACAAACGTTAGGAAAGAAAACGGTTTTATGCTATGTACATGTAAACTATTACAAATTCTATTTAAATATGTAAAATCATGAAAATCCTTTCAAACAACTAGAATGGTACTGAAAACATAAAAATATGACCCTCATTGTCAGAGTTTATAAATCGAACGAAAAACAACGAGATGTTATCAAAAAAGCTCCCAATTATAATATCGAAAACTATAGATAACCAAACAGTTCCTAACATTTTAATTAAGGGAGTAAGATTCCAGTTTGAAAGATTTGAATTAACATGGAAAGGTGCAATATTAATAACTAGCAACTTTGCGATTGCAATAAATAGATTCATACTCTATCTGTATTGAACTACCACTAACTACTCTTTGAGTTGGATGTCCTGCAATGGATATTTGATACAGTTTAATTTCTATGGTTTGAGCACTGTTTAGATATAAATTAGTTCGATAAAATAGTTTATTGACCCAGCTAGTCAGTTCTCACTTGTGGGTAGAGTAGAGCCAAAGCCGCGGCCGTGGAGGGATCAGTAGCTGACTGGAAGAGACTGGCAGCATGACTGTTTGGAGAAGTTCTCTGTGGATGATGACTGCCTAGACCGGCCTGTCCTCCACCGACAGGAGATGTCAACTGATTGAGCTGATGTTGGTAGAATTGTTGCTGTTGGTGATGAGCAGCCGCTGCCGAAGTCTGGAGCCCGCGACCACAGAGCTGTTGGAGAGGAGAAGTGGCCTGACCAGTCAACCAAGACTGGGGCGACTGGAGACAAGCTACTGGTTGTTTCGGGCCGGCTAGAAGAGAGGTTGTAGACCTATAGTAGTTATATCTCTATCATTTCCTCTCTAAATAATTTCCTAGGATTAAAAATATTCGAACAATTCATAATTGTTCCGATAACACTTTATGTTGTGAATTTATTATTAAATTAATTTATAAATGAAATAATCAGGTTAAATTAAAAAAATCCATTAAAAAATTTTATGCAAGTTATCTCTTCTAATTGCATATTGTACCTCTTCTTCCATATATTATAATGTAAGCCACACTATATCTAATATGATCCAGTTTTAACAAAAAATTGATGTAAGCAAACATACTGGTTCATCATTAAAATATACCGATCAATAGTTTCGAAAAAATCAAATCTCGGACGAAGATATTGGAGCATGTTTATACACCGCGCGGTTCCAATAATCTTCAGTTATCTGATTATATATTTAATTTTTATTTGATTGCCGCATCTTCAGACTGGCATTTTATGACTCTTCCTATACAACACAATCTGCTAACTAAGGTTATAAGAAATAAAAAAAAGGAAAAATGCTATCCATGTACAAAGTTATGGATACTTATAAGGTTGGGGCACTAAATGTATATATAGCTTGATGATAAATATTTAGGCTTATCATTAAACTTCAAAGTTTCAGGTTAGTTAGAGAATACGCATTATAGGTTCACTTTAGGTATAATAAATAAATCAATTATCCATTTGAAAAATATTTTGATATTTATACCGAATTTTGTAGAATAAAATAAATTACAAAAAAAGCATTTCTAAAAATAAATCTTTACACACTTTACGCTAAATGGAAACTTTCGTCTCCTAAAATTCGATAGTTTCGTTTTTTTTATTTTAAGGAAACTTTTGATTTGGAGATGGGGATTTAAATTTCAAAATATTCCCCAAAAAAGACACGAATAAAACCTTCTCATGTGTAGATGAATCAAAACAGATCAAAGACATCCACACGAGGAGTAAAGCCTCCTTCTCTACTGGAAATAAATTTCTCACAGAAAGATTGTGTTTTGGAATTTAGTTTTATTCTCAGATCACTCGTAAGGAGGGTGCATGATACAGTCAAAGAAATTGAAACACTTCCAGTTTGAAAATAAATTGATGGTAGTAAAGAATTGGCTGTACAAATTGGTTGTTACACGTTGTACAAAAAGATTTCCTCACATTACAAATATGCCAAGATTAGTGTAAAAGGATAATTCAAATGGGTTTATAACCAAACCATCTGTATATTATTCAATTGATAAGAATATGAAAGACATTCTAAGAAGCATGAAATAGTTAAACATATTCAAGTGTGAAAATTATCTAAATTATGAAATGTATATATTAAAAAAAACTTTTGACAATAACAAAAAATTTGACACAGTTTTACCCTAAAACAAGTTAACCAATAGCGAAATGTATAGCCCACCTTGTTGTGCCACAAGAGACTCAGCTAGACCCATGCAGGATGAGGACTCGTCTCTCTTACTCATGTCTCTGTAAGTTCCATTGAGAAGAGCCAGCTCGATCAACTGTTTCTTCTTCACCTCATCCTCGCCATCTGGCTAGAAAAGGGAACAATACAGATGGTTTAGAGACACTATTAGCCGGACACAATGAGTTATGAGACATTATTAGCCGGACACAATGAGTTATGAGACATTATTAGCCGGACACAATGAGTTATGAG
>JAUZNC010019225.1:52130-68355 GCA_034780395.1 Vannuccia rotundouncinata
GTACCAATAATTGTGTAGGTTTGATACAAATAGATCCATATATACATATGTACCAATAATTGTGTAGGTTTGATACAAATAGATCCATATATACATATGTACCAATAATTGTGTAGGTTTGATACAAATAGATCCATATATACATATGTACCAATAATTGTGTAGGTTTGATACAAATAGATCCATATATACATATGTACCAATAATTGTGTAGGTTTGATACAAATAGACACTTCAATTTACAAAAGCATTAATAATTTCCATAACATATGACAAAAGAAGTTGCCATGGCATTATTAAATTGATCCCTTACTCCCAAATTTGTGCAGAAAATTCTTACTACTGAATATAACTACTATAAAATAATATCACTAATATATCTTTATTATCTTGTCTATTTTATGCACATCAGTTATAAGGGTACTCATGTTATAAGGGCACATTTGATAAATTACAAATTATTTATATATATATATTTGGTTTTGTTCATTATGAAATACAAACTGTTGGAAGTACCACATTGTATAAAAATTAACCATTCTTTATGTAAGTGCTGTCAGTTTATTTCCTGAAAATAACACTATTAGAAAAGAAATTTATTCCAAATTTCAGAATGGAGGTAATTGTAAAACAACAAATTATATTTATTGTATTACCTGCAATTACTGTAAGCATATATAAATTTATAGGCCAAACCGGAATAATCATTTTGGACCATTCATCATAGTAACATTAAATTAAATAAACATTTTAGACATTGTCTGACAATAATGAAAGTCTTTTTATGAGGATATTACATATTAAAATCCATATCTCCAAATGGTATGAATGAAAAATTTAAATGAAATTGTGAAATATTATTATAATATATAATAGGACATTTTTGTAATTACTTCCTAATTTGTGTATTTAGTTTTTACAATTCTCATTGATTTGGTAAAAAAGATTTTTATTAAGAAAGGCTTTTTTTTCTCAAGAAAGTCTTTGTGAAACTAGAGTTGCATGCATTTTTCATGCCTTTTCTGGTGGTAAACTGAAAAAGTTAAAACTGGATAACAGACAGAGAAATTATATCAAATTAATTAAATGTTAAGGAATCCCAAGTTGAAAAACTACCAAAATAAGCAAAACAGATAATCATCTCTTAAACTATAGTATGTCAATTCATTTTAATAATTAGAATACATATAAAGCAATTTATTATATTTCTGGTCGATCTTTAAAAACAAAAATTCACAATATTATGTAAATATCTACTCTTTCAATTAAAAAAAAATTAAAGTTTTTAACTCGTATCAACAAAAAAGTTTTTTTATAAAATTATAAACTGAGTTCAACCAAAAAATTACAATGTATTAATTAATTAATTATTCTGACGAAAATACTTTTTAAAATTAAAAAACTGTTGATTTGTGGTGTGATGTTAAGAATGAATTGGACATAGATGATGAATTGAAGACTCTTTTTATGTGAATAAAAATGAAATGATTATTATTAAAATTAAATCTATTTAGATTTGCCATTCAAGAGCATTGATGAGCAACAGAAACCTCTCATTGTCAAAAGAACATCAATCATAAAAGTTTGTAAATGAAAAATTACATATTTGTTAAAGCTTTAATATTTTTAATTATTATATTTTAGTATCCAAATGATAACTCACTCCTTGAAGCTAAACAGAAAACCTAAAAAATGTATGTAACAAAATAATATAAATTACTGAAACCAAACAAATCAAAAATAATATAATTTTTAACTTTGCCATATATATTTAGGTATATATGCATTTAACCCTTTCCTTATGAGTGACCCAGCAGTAAAATCATGAAAAATTGTTTCCCCATAAATCCCCATGTGAGTATGTAATAGTTACATTATTAACTTTTTGTATATATCAAATTTAATTCATGGAATAGTATATTTGTATAATAATGATATAATTTTGTGCTATTAATTCATAGAATTTCTATAATTTTTTCTTCATTTCTATTAACTTTTTGTATATATCAAATTTAATTCATGGAACAGTATATTTGTATATTGGTATAATTTTATAATTTTGTGCTATTAATTCATAGAATTTCTATCATTGTAAAGTATAATCAAAATTCACATGATAACACATTTCACATTTTTCAAACACAATTTTTTTTATTACTAAATTATCAATACTATTACAATTATATATTTCAGCAAGATGAAGGATGACAAAATTACTTTTCTCAATTTTGAAGTTGCATTCATAAAGCAATGCTAAAACTGAACACATTCTTCCCAGCACATGCAGTTGTATGCCTCACTGAACTAATACCTGCTAATGAAAAACACACCCAGAACAAGAAGGAACTACCAGGGTTGGGAATGAGCTGCTATGGGTTTAGCCATAAACCAACACATATTATATATGTCCTGTACTTCCAGGAACTCCCACTTTATTTTGGAGGGTATTTTTCATGAATAAACTCCTATACTGTTCCTTTTATAATTGTTAGATTTTTGTAATTGTACAATAATTTTGTTGTATCATGAATACATGGTCAGCACTACCATTTTTATATTGCAGGGGGGAAGGGGCTACTGCCACCCAAACACTGTTTACCCAATAACATATCATACTATCTAGTGTTTTGTCAAAAACTGGGTCAAAAACCCACTGAAAAGCATTAATTATTGAGGGGAAAAGGGCTAGTGCCCCTCCCCAGCTCCCTGCTATGGAATATCATTTTTGATTATTTTTAAGTTATTGGCAGATATTTATACTTTCATGAAATTTTAGCTTTTCATTGTCTGGTATTTATTTTATATGATATAATAAATATATTAAAAAAACTTTTATGTTTAATAATTTGTAATAATAGTAAAAGTAAGAAATATTTTGTAATTTTATAAACTTGTTTATAGAGAATATATTATTAAAGGGAATCTAGAAATAATATAGATATTTTTTACAAAAAATGTATAATTTTGTTGATTGATCTATGCCTTTATAAATATAGAATATTAAACTGTCATGTATTTATTAGAATATGAGAATATTGTATGAAAATTTATAATGCAGCATCAAATGTATTGAGAAAAATATATATTAAAATATGCTATATTTTATTTTATATTTTAATAAGTTTGTAATTATAAAGTTATTTTTATTGTAATATAGTATTATAAAAATGTTTATTTCATTACAGACTATGACAACTTTTTGCAGCTAAAGTGTTGTGGAAAGTTTATTGTATTGTGCAAAGTATGAAAATGTCATAGACAGACAGTGCTTTATTTAATCATATCTTTAAATTAAAAGAGAGTGAAAAAGTCTCATATGCACACCCACAAAGAAAGGGTAAATTGTGGATTATTATTAATCTACAAAGTAATATGATTTTCAACTGTTTTAAATTATTTTAAATGCTCTAAAATTTTTATTTATCATAAATATAACTATGTTTAGATGACACATGCTCAACATTAAAGAATGCAATAATTAATTAATTATTTATTTTTGACTTTAGTAGTATAAACTTAACAAAAGTAAATTGCATTTAAATAGTATTTAATTAAAAATATGCATTATGTATTCTTTTTATGAATCAAATAATTTACAGATAACATAAACCCAATAATATAAGCCACTAATAATAAATAAATAATAAAACTGTATTTTTAAAAGATTTAAAATATGTTTTTTTAATGCAATTACATATTAAAGATTTCAGCTATTTTTTATTTGTTAATTTATAAAATAGAGCTCTGCACACTTAAGTGTTGGTAATATTAAGTAATGTTAAAAAATTGCAAAGGAGTTATCCAGGTAATACTATTCATGACCCACAAAATTAAGTACATTAAAAAACATTATATTGTAAATAAATTTAGATTTAAATTTCTAAAATGCAAAAATTTAGGTTTTTATGCTATAAGTATATAAACATGAAATAATTAAAAAATACAAATAACCAAATATTATTATTTTTATTAATACAAATAACCAATTATCTCATCATAAATATTAAAGAAAATAATAAAAATTTACCATTCTCAATTAATCTTTCCAAATGTAAGAAAAAGCCAGGAAATTGAATAAGTTGCTTCTTATCTCTTAGGAGTTCTTGTAAATAATCAAGCGAAGGTTTAGGATCAGGTTCTAGATGTTTTGTTACTTGTGTTTGCGGAAAATATTCAGCTAATAGTGCTGTCATATCCATAGTTAGCTGCAAAAATTTTAATGTGAAGGATTCCAAAAAGAACGCCTAAGGAAAGCTTCTATAAAAGTTAACTTAAATAGTATATTCTAACAAAATATAACGAATATATTATTGGATCCATATACTGATATTGTAAAACAAGTCTTGATACTGATACATTTCTCCGTCTCAAGAATTTACACTAGTCAGTACAATTTAACTAACTATGTTTTAATATATGTAGTGTAATAATAAGATCTAATTAATTACAAATTAATTCATTTAGATTTAATTTATAGGTATTATATTTAAGTGTTTCCCAAATAAGTATGTTATTAATGAAACCAAACAACATTAATCAATTAAAGTGATTTATCATGGTTTCATCCTTTTAAAAAGTTAATTTTACTTTATCATTTTTGTTACACATAGTTTTTTTTCCCAAAAATATATGATGTAATGATTTTAAAGCTATATATATATATATGTATATTAGTACAGAAATCAGGTTAATGAAAAAATAATAATAAGAAAGAGAGAAAGTTTACTAAAACTTGTACATTAGTATAGGCATATAATACACAAATACACACATGTGCATTCATAACAAAAATTGATAGATTGTTAATCTTTAGAAATATCGCTGTTGACATAGCCATAAATTGACATTTCAATCACCATGCCGAACACTTTTAAATTGTTAATAAGCCGAAATGTTCCCATTATAAAACTGGATGTTAGTATGATTAATGACAAGAGTTCCACCTGAAATTCGACAGTCAGGAATGTTCGCTCCTTATCAGCGATCTCGACTCGGCGTATTATTCCCAATCAAGATAGTTGATAATAATTACTGCGCAGAGCAGCTCAATTTATGTTTCTTAACTGCAATTTTCAATGGACGAATCTTCTTCTGGTTTGTTTCCTATCGCTTGGTAAGCTACCATAACTTTAGGTGAATCTTCATCGATTGGATGGTGGCTAATTAATTCGAACAATATTTTTGAAGATTGTGGGACAGCTGCATTAATTTAAGGGTCATAAGGCAACGCCTTGTATGCCTATGCAGACTTTGGAAGAAAATCTGTTGAACGATTTTTACCGGTAGAAATATTATGAGTGTGTATAAATCTCATCATCAGCACAAATTTATAGTTTCATAATATTATATTTCAAAACTTTGAAAACCTGCTCCCAAAGTCAATTGTCAATGAGGAATGTCAATCGCAGAAATGGATTATTTTATGTCAAATTACTCGCATGATTGTTTTTTAGCTTTTCTTCAATTCAACTGTTCTTATTTCATATTAGACCTTATGAAGAATTAAGAAATCCAATTTTAAATTGTCATTATACAGACTGTAAAAAACATTTCAAGGACGAAAATTCATGATCAGTTCGGTAATCACGATCTTGAATATCCCAAGGAGGTACAGGACCGCACCTGCGATCTTTTTTTCGCCCCTGAGAAATGCGAACTCCCGGAAAATTACCTAAAAATTTCATCCGGAAACAATGACGAGGACTCAACAGTGGCAAGGATTTTAGTATCTTGATTAAAATATACTAATCTATATGGATAAACTTTTTGTTTTCTGTTTCTCATTCTAACTATCCCGACAAATAATTATGAAAAAGATAAAAGACTAAAATAATATAAGAACTGCAGCGTTTATTGAAAGGAGGTTGGAGCAAAGCAATTAAAATATACCAAAAGCAAATGAATAATAATAATAAGATGATACAACATTTATTATTCAGATTACAAGATTGAGACTGATAAGGTATAGGTTGATCCAACAACCAGTGAAGGCATTTAGTCTTTATATTGGATCTATTTCTAAGTATAAAGTTTCAGTGCTTACATTCATATTAACAATGAATTAGTTAAAATCGCTGAGTCAATTCGTCTTCGAAAGATATGGGTGCGATGAGTATCAATTTTGGAAGTCCGCGTACTTTCTTCTGCTACTTCAACTGGAAGGGAGCCGCCGTAGGAGGAGCTTCCGAAGCCCATTGAGAGGATATGAAGTCCTCAACAGCATAGAGAAATCTTTCTAAAGTTGAACATTATTTTTCAACTCTTTCTCGACCATTAGAAAGGTGGAGTACGTTTTCGCACTCTATATTGCCTGATGACGGACTTGGACTATCGTAAAGTTTAGACGAGCAACTTCACCAGTATTTCCGTGCTGTCCCATGTAGATCCCATTGAGTCAAAGCAAAAACTGATACTTCCTCGCACCCATATTCGTGATGTGCATGGAATTGCCGGTCCAATCCAATCCAGTAGCATTGCGTCCCAGCTCTGCCCAATATATGTTTGCATTCTCCGGAAAGTTGGTCGTAATCCAGGACTGGCCAGGAACATATCACTAAGAGGTTTTGGTAACACGAGATCTTCCTTCGGGTTGGAGAGAAATGCGAACAGCTTCAACAATGTCTGAGTCTCCACCAATTCAATGTTAGAGGCCAGATGATGGGGTGTTTCGTCACCACACGTTTCCAGAGTCTGGGTATAGCGAAGACTTTATCATTGACAGGACTTTTGGGATTTGTGAAGATGGGGCTCTTGAACAGCAGAGTTGAGCCCGTAGATGATTTCACGTCAATAAACTTGAGGGATTTCTTTTTAGACTGGACACAACGATGAGGACCCACCTTGATGAGTGGGAGTGCCTCAATAATAAAATCTGATGAAGAAGCCATGATGATGAGAGTGAAGAGTAGACAGGTCGAGAGAGACAACCGTCAGATCAGAGAGCTCGCAAAATATGAGAATGAACTCACCAACTTATACATCTCCTTATTTAATATGATATTTAATTCTCATTCGACAGAATTTAACTATAGTAAAAGTTCTGAGATATTTAACTAGTAAAGAAAATGATTCATGAAATTTCATACTTTTTCTATGGCTAATTAATTCTCACTGTCATCGGTTGATCTCTAATGAGTGTAGGAGGATTTTAATAGAATACATAGATCACTTACACGTACAAGTGTCGTATTTTCTATGGCCATTCGCTCAGAAAATCGCTTATAAAATCTTTGACAGAATTTTAAAACTTGACCTAGATGACAAAACTTCATGTAATTCAAAGCTTTCTACTTTATTATATGGTTAATAATTATGCTGTAAATATTTATTAGTCGACTAGCTCAGTGGTTATAGCGTTGAAGTAATAATTCATAGGTCATGTGTTCGAATCCCATCTTGACTATATATTTTAGTAAATATTTCTTATGCATTTTTCAAGCATTCAAAACGATTGTGTTGGACAATTATAGACTATATTGACTATATGTTTATTAAAATATACTAATCTTTTTGGATAAACTATTTTGTTTTGTTTCTCATTCTAACTGTCCTGAAAATTAATGAGGAAATAGATAAAAAATCTAAATAATATAACAACAGCGTTTATTGGAAGGGAGGGGAAAAGGATTGTGCTTATGGTTATGATTGGTTAGGATTGTGGTTATACAAATAGCACAAATAATTATAAGATTGTACAACTATTTATTATAGTGAGAATTTTTAGGATAAATAGGTAATGGCTGGTCCAATAACCAGTGTTTACATTTTGTCTTTATATAGAGTCAATATATAAATATATAGTCTATCTGCTTGCCATCATTTTTAAATATAAACTGCTTAAAACCGTTGTGTTGAATACATTATACATGTTATTATGTTTGGTGAAATATATTTTGTATTAGGTATATTAAGTTAAATAAAATATTACCTTCCTTAATTTAATTAGGTTATCTCACAAGTGCATGTAACTTAAATTTAAAATATCTTAATGAATACATATGTCCATATGTCAGACATGCATTGTGTACAAAAAAATAGGAAATAAAAATATTTACCTATACAGTTAAAATACAATAAAATCATTCTGTTGGTAAAAGTGTAAATTAACCGGTATATTAACTACAAAAAACTAAATTAGAATTCTAAATATAGAATCAAAAGTTACTTTAACTTATAAAAGTTTCGATAGTCATTGTAAATAAATGAAAAGAAATCTTACTTTGTTTGCACGATAATTAGTTACTAGTTTTCTAAATTTATTTTATTTTATTTAAAATTGTCAGAAACTTTTGTAAGCTTAGAACCTAAAGTTTTTATTTTACTTTTATTTTTTTTGTTTGTATATATTTGTTTAATATTTGTATTATGTGACACTCTGACACACTCGACCATTGATATTAGATTGAAACAAGGAAAAATTCAAAATAATTCAGATTCGGCGTATATTATAATGAACCTGAATAATTTAAGTAAAAAGGCCTATATAGAGCCCTCTCATCCGTGTAAATGGGGGGTTCTATTTTGAGACCTCCGTACAATTTTGTCTTGGAGTGAAGAATATTTTTTAGCTTGATATGAAAGGATAATTAATATTCAACACTTCACACCTGTAACACATTCGCTTAACATTTAAAAAAAATGAGGCGACTTAACTATGAGTGGTTAGGGTACCCTACCCTATTTCTTTTATTGTTACTAGAGTTATTGGTAGAGTTATTAATTGACGATTAGCTGATTTGAAATTATAAGCATATTACTTCAATTTAATTGATCAATTTAAAGTTTTTTACCGTTTTTTTGCCTAACGCCGGCTAAGCATTTAATTTTAGATTGCAGATCTATAGCTGTAGTTATATAGTGTAATGTCTATGATACTTTCTAAGTAAACACAACTCCATATAATAAATCCTTTTTCTGCCGATTATACATATAATTTGATAAAATTAGGCAGAATAGCTTATTTTATTAGTGTATATATATATATATTTATTAAAAATCAGCAAAAAATTAAATATCAGTAGTTTATATTAATTCAAAATATATTTATTAAAATTCGGTTAATGCATTTAATTGTACGTTACATTATGTCATAGTATGTCATTGTCATGAATTGTCTGTTTATCATTTTTGTTAACAAATTCGAATATATGACTATCTTCATGGTCATCTCCCACAACGTCTAAAGTGAGTTTAATTCATAGGTATTTAATTTTTTTTCAATTTATTGAATAATTGTATTGAAGGATATTTCAGAAAAAAATTCTTTCTTTATTTTTACTCATCATATTTTCAAAACAAACTTTACAAGTAAGTTAAACTTTCTTTATAATCAATTTATAAGTTATAACTAAAATTATAATGAATAAAAGGTTATCGAAAGGTAATAAATTTATTAATAATAACATGGGCGTAACTAGGAATTTGAAGTGACCCGGGCGAAGACTGGGTCAAAAGTTTTTGGGGTCCAGGGGTGCAGCCCCCCGGAAAATTTTTCAATGTCTTAAATTGTAATGAAGCAATATTAAAGCACGATAAACCGAGGGAATAAGTTTCAATAAAATAACAATATAAAAACATGATGAAAATTGTATTTGTATAAAATAACAACGCAATTGATATATAAATTAAAACTTATTATAATGAAAAGAATAATTGTTACAAGGTATATAAAAAATATGCAAATGTTAATAAAACAAAACTAATTGAAAGAGTATAATTGTGTAGACATGACGTCATATTTATCGGAACATCTGCAGTTCACTACAAAGCTTGGATAAATATTCAGCTAGGTTTAGAATAAACAAATGTTTTATGTACAGGGTGTCCCAAAATTATGTATACACTCTTAATAAATGCATATCTCTTTATTGGATGCATATAACAGCGATTTCTGTTGAAATCTCAAGTGAGTAAATGTCTGTAGATATTGACAGTCACAGAAATTCATCGATTTTAAAAATCATAACTTTGGTAGCACGCCATTAACATGGAACAAACGATACAACTTCCTTTATGATTTTGGTAGCACGCCATTAACATGGAACAAGCGATACAACTTCCTTTATAATTTTGGTAGCATGCCATTAACATGGAACAAGCGTTACAACTTCCTTTATAATTTTGGTAGCATGCCATTAACATGGAACAAGCGATACGACTTAATTTTGATCAAAGAAAACAGATACTGAAATGGTATTTCAAATATGAATCAATAATTGAGGTAAGAAGAAAATGGAGTGAGACATAGGAAGAACCAGTTCTATCGCGTCTAACAATTGCAAGAATTCGAGATAAATTTGAAGAAAAGGGAACAATTTGTAGCATTGGAAAGAATGCAGGCCGTCCTAAAACGACTAAAACAGAAGAAAATATCCCTTCAGTTGTGAATGCTTTTGGTGATGACCCACGCTTATCCATTCGAAAAGCCGAACAGCAGTTACAGATTTCAAAATCATCAATTCAAAGAATTTTGAAAGAAAAGGGCATCCATCCTTATTGTTGTTACATTGTTTGAATGAAAACGATTTTGACCGACGTTTGGGATTTGCACAGTGCATATACCCAAGATGATGTGAGCTTTAATTTGTGATCGAATTATTTGGTCAGACGAAGCTGTGTTCAAAATGAATGGTAGACTTAATCGTCATAACTATGTATTTTGGAGTGAAGAAAATCCCTACGAGATTTTGCAGAAAGAACTCAATGTTCCTGATTTTTGCGTCGTATGGGCAGGACTATCATCAAATAGTTTGATTGGGCCTTTTTTCATCGATGGAAATCTGAATGGTGACAAATATCTCCAACTTCTACGGAACAACGTCATTTCTCCAATTCAGATGCTTTACGCTACAAGAACTATGAAGAAGAATCGAAACTGGGGAGTTGTATTAGAAAGTCTGTCAATCTGTGTTGAGTAAGTGGCAAGATTTAATAGCTGTGAATGGACATCATTTTGAACATTTAAGAAAGTAAATGGATAACTTATTATTGTATGTGTTCACCATCTTGTTAATACTTAAGCATATTTTGTAAATACACTATTTTCTTTAACAAATTGTAACTTTATTAAGTGTATACATAATTTTGGGACCAATATATTACGATTTTGTATTTTATGTTTTAATATTACTTTATTTTACTTATTCAAATATATATACAAATAATGCCAGCGTTACAAATCTAGATAATTTGCATTATTATTTGCTAAACGACTCACAAAGGTGTAAGTATTCTAATATAGTAATTTGCATTATTCCAAATTTTCAAAACAGTAAATTAGTTGCCCAATGGCTAGTAACGCGCCTGTAATAAATTACTGTTTGATGTAAAAAAATTGCAGCTCAATAATATAAATATGTAAGGAAGTATGTTATAATTGTTTCATATTTTTAAGTTTCTATTTTTATTGTCAATTTAGAAATATTTATATATCACTATATATTAAAACTATATTTCAGTTAATGAACTTCAATGATTCTTCGACAACTGTGAGTTTGCAAACTATTCTTAATACTATATAAATATTTTTTTAGTATATCGATATAAAAATTAATTAAATTTAATTATTAACTTTTTTGATAGTGTCGACATTTTTTTTACCTTAAGTTACTTAATTATGTTAATTTTGTAATGTTTTATAAATTATGTAATATCCCTTTTGGAACCTTATCTTCATTATGAATAGTAAAAACTGTAATATGTTTTGAATATAGTATCCTGCCATGATCCACGATTATTGCCGAACACATCAAGAAATATCGCATGCTTAAAGGAGAAGGTCAAAAAACCTCTATCGTCAGCGTCAATTCATTAATTAGATGGTATCAGTGAACTGTCGCTTTTAATCTATAGACAAAACTTCTAAAATGCCACCAAATTCGACGAGTTGGAGAAAAGGATACGTCAGATTGAAAACATTCAAAAAGAAAACTCTCTGTACCCTTGAAGAGTACGATGCTTTTAAAATTAATGTGATTGATATGTTTCGTTTCATTCGACAGTAGTAAGTTGTGATATTAGTACTACACATATTGCATTAATTTATAAATTTGGTTAATTTAAATTTATGATTTGATAATTGTTTTGCTTTATTTTTCAGAAACTATTTCTTTAATTTTTAAATAACATCAGGTTCGTCAGCTAGCTCGTGTCGGGGATATAACTACCTAAAGGACGGGGTGCTTTGAATGTTTAAGCAATTACTGACTCCAGAACTCTAACTGCAATTTAATAGCTCAGGTGTGAATGATCGTCGATGTTTTAAGGAATGTTTGGAGCCGATTGTATAAGTTGAACATTATGTGATTAGAAAAGATTTATAATATATAAATTGAACATAATTATAGTTACACGCTACTAAGAACCGACCAGTCTCATAATTTAGAAACATATAATTACAAGTCTCAAAATTATACAATTTATTACATACAACCAAATTAATTTTAGAATTGGGATAATTGAAATGTATATAATTTATATTTCGTTATGTGAGTAAATGAAAGACTTATACTGTATAAGTCTTTCAATTTCATTTTGATTCTGATTTAGAAGCAGTACGAATGGTGATTAATAAAGCAGATGACAAGTCAATCGAAGAAAGAATTAGAAAAACACTTTGGATGCATCGGATACTCTTTGTATTTGTATTTTCTCAATGGCTCTTTATTCGCTCTTTCTCTATGACTTTTAATTCAGCCGTACTGTTAACTCGTACTAATTATTTTAGGACTCTTCACTCGTACTTTATATATGTACTAATTATTCTATTACTGCTACAAGTATATACTATCCATTTTTCATAAAATATTAACATTTGAGTATTTGTAAAATATAATGTATTTTGTGTTTGATATATCTTGTTTATTTGTTTTTCTATATACTTTTCTAAATAAATTTTTAATATTAACAAAATATAAAATATGGAAATTATCGATTAACTTTATTAATATTTTCTTCCTTAGTCAGACCTTTCTCTTTATCTTCCGTCACTTCTCAGTTATGTCCGTAGGTTTTCGCGTTGCGTGCATGCTTTATTTCTCTCTTCTTCTCTTGATTCTTAATTCTCGCCTTCGCGACATCGAATAACCACCCGATACCATTTTGTTCGGCCTGCGTGCTGTCCCCGCTTTCGTGTCTGCCCATTCATCACGCTATAAGTACTACTATTAAGTATAGTATATATCATGCGTGATTTTTTGGATAGGCAACTTTCGGTGTCGGCGTAGTAACGATACCGACATTCGGGATCCTTTCGGGCTATGTGGGAATCTGTACAACTCGGGGGAAATCCATGTTACGCCCGCCCGATGAAAATTTTGCTATAGGGAATGAATTTTTGATCAGATTTTTTTTTCAATTAAACAATATAAGTATGCTTTCAGAGAGCATTATATAACTTCTGTACAATTTTCAAGTAAAAGTATTGATTAATTACACATTCGATTTAGAAAATAGTCTATACTTTTTAACTAAACACCGCTAAACCGCTAAACCGATACATAATATAAATATGCAGACCCGAAACACAAAAAATTGTACTGCATAACTGAATAAATATTGTCTTCTTTCATGTAAAAATAACGTAACAAATTATTTTTATTAACAATTCAACATATTTTAACATATCTAAACAATTTATATTTTAAGCCTTGTAAATTATATTTATTATAATATAAAAAGCAGTAAAGGAGTGATCTTAGTAGAGAAAAAAATGATTACTCTGATCTTTAAGTAGAAAGTAGAAAAAATTAGTCAAATCTTTTTAGAAATTAACAAAAAGTAGTAGGATATATTGGTAGAAATTAGCAAAAAGTAAAAGGATCTTGGTAGAAATTAGCAAAAAAGCAATAGGATCATGGTAGAAATTAATCAGATCTGTTCCATTGATTTACTAAAATTAAAATCCCTGCATTACTGCTCAATTTACTGACAAAAAATTATTTTTAAAATTATATTGCCGTCTGTTAACTTTGTTGCATAGCAATTAATATACCATCCTTAATTAAAAGGTTATTAAATAAGTTAGAAATAATAAACTATTTATTAAATATGACGATTTTTTATTTTTTATTATAAATAAGTCAACATAAATTTTAGTGAACCTAAATTAAGAAAAAAAATTCCATTAAGATTTACACTTAATAAATCTTTATCAATGATTAACAAAGAATCTTCTGTTTTTTCTCTTCGATCCAATCCAAGAAGTGTCCAACACTGGTATAGATTCCCGGTATTTCAGTTGAACACCCTAACCCAAATGATGTCAGTCCGGCTAGGACCCATTCATCATTTTCTTTGGGACAAACCAGAGGTCCACCTGAATCCCCGTTACAAGTATTCCGTTTCAATTCTTTATCTCCCGCGCATATTATGTTGGTTTTGTTTTTCATAGACGCAAAAATAGCATTAGCTCGAATGAATAATTCTTTATCTGTAATGTGTTTTATTACTGTTTCATGTATTTGTTTGCAACTGTTCAAATTTAGTACCGTAAGTTTCACTTCTTGAAGAATACGTGCACCTTAAAGTAGATAAAATAGTATTTTATAATAAAACGAATTAAATTCCAATTTTATTATTTAAATTATTATTTTAGAAATGGTTACAGATTATTTATTTACTATTTAATTTTATAAGTACAATTATATATTTCAATAAAGGGTAGATACTATTTAAAAATATAATTTGGAATTAATCTTCATCAAAATGCACTATATAAGGATTTCTGTCAATTGATTAAACTCAACAAATTATTAAATAGGTAGTAACAGATTATAATATCATTCTGACTTCAATTTTAGATTAGATATTTACACTTAGTAAGTACAACATTTTTTCAGACTAAAAATTATACAATTATAATTTTTAGATATCTTTAGAATAAAGGAATTAGAATAAAGGAAACTTAAGCAATAATATAAAGTTAAATAAATAATAGAAATTAATTTAAATAATATATAATCATTTTGAGTTAATTATTTTAATATTTAAAAAACTTTACAATTATTCTCTTGGTATTTATAATGTGTACATTAAGAAAACATATTTTGATTAATTGTAATTGTCTATAATACATTTAAAATATTAACTAACCACTATTATTATCACTTTCATTCTTTAGTCCCCATCCAGTAGCCCAACATTCTTTATTCTCAAATATTTCATTATTTTTTGGTAAAGAAATTGGTTTTACGTATTTTCCAAATTCAATTTCTCCCTTTATCTTAATCAAAGCGATGTCGTTTTCAAGTGTAAATTCATTAAAAGATTCATGAATGAAGATGGTATATACATCATAAATTTTCTCAAATCCTGATTTAGTTTCTAAATCGTGTTGTCCTACGACAACTTTATTTTAAAGTTGTACTCTGGTATCAGTTCTCGTGATCTAAATGAAAGATAAAACAATAATTAAAATATATTGTATGATTTTTTAAATTAAGCTATAGACATGATAAACATTTACACTAATAACTAAAACTAGATCAGCAGTATAAAATTAAATAATTCAAAATTCTTTTTATATTTTATATTATTTTATTTATTATGAATACTCTATAATTATGACTCTCTAATGACATTTTATTTCACAATTATCCGCAATACAATACAGTATATAGCATAGAGTAATTATAATTACTCTATGGTATATAGTATGTATAACGAGCAATAATATTATTATTTTTATTTGTTTTTATGTATAATTATTGTACAAATCGAATAATTTAAATAGAGGTGGTAACCATATAAATAGAGTTCGTAATCTAATTTGCCATTTGATGAATTTTTGGCAGACACCCATACATATAAACATTACCACACCTAGATGGCGTGTGCCATACCACAATATTATATAGTACCTATATATTATATATATTTATAATATATAGTTCATATATATAATTCATATTAAAATATATATGATTTGAATAATATAGGTACTAGTTATAATATTAGTGAGGTCGCTTACGAACAAAATACTAACAAACGATACATGTCGGACAAAAGCACAACATTTTTGATCTTAGAGAACAAAAAATCGCGTTCTCAAAAAATGACATTTGGATCAAAACAAAAGGGCTGCCTATTTTGCGGTTTATATAAAAAAATATTATATTTTACATTTTATGGTATAGTGCACAACATATTAGAACATAAAACCAAGCAGAATGACTATTACAAACTATATTTTACTTTTATTTAATTTAAAATATATTATTATAGTATA
>JAUZNC010019226.1:0-22100 GCA_034780395.1 Vannuccia rotundouncinata
TTGTGTTATTCTTTCTTTCAGAAAGAACAGTGTTCATTTTCATTAAAGTTATTATATTGAAAATGAGTCTTTCTTCACTCAGTGGTTCTCCACATGTGTGTATTTCACATGTTGTATTGTAACGTATTCGATTTTTTTGTCGGTAGAAGTCATTTCACTATAGTTATCTTGCATAAATCTTGCATAAACTCTGACCACGTATAGTATACTCATTGTACTATATAATCAAAATATGTCGTTCGTGCTCCACACTTCTGATTGGTTGTTCAATTTAAGTACCGTAAAATGGGGTAAATTTATGGGGTAACTTGTGACTAGAAAAATTAAATATGTAATTTCTATTAATTTCAAATTAACCAACGCATTTAATTTTCCAACAACTGTTCAGAATATTATTTCATATGCGTTGGCGTATTATACATCCTGCGATCGCCTCAGATAAGAAAAGCAAAATAATAGAAGCTCTCTAGATTATAGGACGGCCATCCCGCCTCTCAAGAAAAGGTGTACAGGACGTATGCACTAACAATTTATACACATGTCAAACTCTGTTTCCATCTCTCCATCTCCTGAAGACAGAGGTTGTCATAGATTGTTCGTTAATTGTACTAATATAACTCTGCATATTTGTGAATGTCCATTTTTGTATTTTATAACTCTATTTAAAATTATTCATATCTTTACATGCCTTCTTAGCGCCGTAATTATGATCGATAAAGCAATTATTAATATACCAATTGTATTCGAAGATTAGACTCTGTGGTTTTTTTCTGAAAAATACTCTTTTTCTTTTACTTTCTTTTGAATAAACTTGTCAACAATAGTTAAAAAATTGTCATATCTTTTTCCATGGAAGTTTCATTGAAAGCCACATCATCTATGTCAGGAGCGACGAAAGCTTTTGAAAAGTTGTGGCATACCTAAGACAAATTTTCTCTAAATATTTTGAACTTTTTTATTGTATAACATTATCAATTCTTATATATTTATTTAATGTATTATACAGTATACCAGCTTTACACCTATATGAAAATTTAGGTTCCATTTACACGAAATGATTCCATATAAAAAAAGATATCCAAAACTTTTGGGCGTTTTATAGGAGACAAAGTTGACTATAAATTCCAAATATAAATTGAAAATAGGCAATCTTCTCATTATATAGTAATGCACAATTATAATAGTAAAAAGGTAACCCAGTACATATATCATTACCGATGACCTGAAACCACATTGGTTATGTTTGCCGAACTCTCGACTCTAATTATAGTGTAATAGTAGAATCTATTCTGCGGTATATGCTGACTCAAATCTTTCCCAATGACTCCTTCAAGAGTTAAGCCCGGATAGATCCCGCACACAGAAGACTGATTTAGTTTGCTCTCGTCATTCGGTATCTACAAAGGATTTGTAATGAACCAAACCTCTTTCAAAGTATTTTCGTCAGCGCCGCCTCATGATGCTTGGACACATCCCGAGCGCAATGTTTCTTCAAACTCACCTCGAAATCCTTTGACTTTGGTTCTGGACAACCCACCTAGTGAACAGTTACGCAGAGGTAAGGTTCGCTACATGTTCATTAACAGAACTCTAACAAGTGACATTGCAACCCTTCAAATGAACAGCTTTCTCAAATTTCAAGACCTTTCCTTAACTATATGTCAATTATTTTCGTATACATTTCCTAAATATAATTTTTTCTACGCATTAAAAAAATTGCTTCAAACCTTAAAGGCTTAATTGAAAATTAAAGAAACACGTCTCGGTAGCTTTGAATATTACAAAATAACAAATTAACTTTTATTGCTTACATATCTATTTAGAATATATTTTTCGTTTTTTTATTTTAAAATATTTATGAAAGCTTCAGGTATATTAACCGCGTAATATAATGTCAAAATAATATCTTCAGCATGGCAGAGAAGCTGGTTTCTTCTACAGGATATGTTCCTGAAGATGGCATTACTGCTGCACAAATGTTTTCGGATGGGAGTGGTCTCACATATAAGTAAATTTTAACATAATATGAAATCACTTTTAAAAAAAAACCTTTTCTACGTTATTAACTTATAATATCTGAGAATATAACCAAAATATATTCTCAGGGATTGTAATGTATAAAAAGTAATGTTATAGTTATTTATTTAAACATGATTAAAATCTATGAATTAATACATACCCTATATATTAATTATTTTGAAATTTTTATATTGTAGTTACTCCAAAATAATATTTCTATCCAGACTGAATAATTTTCAGTCACCTCACTATCATTTATATTACTGCTAATGAACTTTACAGTATATACATCAAATTAATGGAAATAAAACAACTCATTTATTTAAATATGAAATCTGTTATATATTATCTAAATCTTAATTAATATTATTTTACTTAATATAAATTATTATTAAATTAAACATATATTTAATTATTATATTAAAACTATAATTATGAATACTTACATAAAAATTATAAATAAAAACACAGATATAGCATCTGCACCTGCAGTGGGCAGGATTTGTACAGCCCCTTGAGAACCCTTTAATTTAGTATGACCCCTTGAAAACCCTTGAATTTTGTTAATTTATTTATAAAAAAATTATTAACAAGTCTGTTAAAATCTTTAAAAATATGGCTAAGATCTTTTAAAAAATAAATTATTACCACAAAAAAATTATATCTGTATTACAACCTTTTCAATCACAAATTCTTAAAGTTTCCAGCCAATTAACAAATTTTGCAATGTATATGCAAAATTATTGCTTTACATAACCTCAGTCCTATATAAACCATGATGCTCCACAGGCAACTTTCTCTTTGTCCAGGAAAAGATCAACTTGACTCTTTTTATGCAGATGTGATAGGCTCAAATAGGGATCTCTGTGACCTCTTGGGTGTAATTCTGTTCAAAAGATTCTTTTACTATCTCATGTACAGGCCACAGTTAAATAGAGTTTTTCTGTAAATCAAGAAACTTCAATTACTAACCTTTCAAAAAATTAACTAGGTAGGAGGAGTGTTGAATGTTCAGATCATACCTGCCTTAATTGCATCAGCAAGCTCAGCCAGATCAAGGTATTATGCATATCTAGATGACCAAAAAAAGAAAGAAGTAGATAATGGAAACAAAAAGCAGAGGAGGTTAAAGAGATCAAACAGCTAAAGCAAAAAATGCATTAATTATAAGGAGAGTCTCTTGTTTGATGCAAATGATTCTGAATGTGATTCAACCATCAAGCTTATAGTTAAATCTAATGAGATGAGACATGCTGCAAAAGAGAAAGAAGCTGCAATTTCTGTTATCTCTGAAGAGATTGACTCTAAGTTAAGAGAACTTGTGAATTGATTAACTAATTAAATCTTTTGATTATTCTTATTAATTATCATTATATTCTGCAATAAATCGTATATAATTGATGTATGTATTATTAGATTTTGTTTATTATTATGGTAGTTTTCAATTTTATTTAACAAAAATAGAACCCCTTGAATTTTAATCTGGTTAGGGCATACAAACCCTGAGTGGGGTCATTGGGTCAAATGACGGATTAAAACTTGTGATGCCTATTTATTTAAATAAAAAATGGAAGAAAACATACATACCCTAACCCCCTCTACCCTTCAAAGACACCTATATTTACGGTAAACAGCACCTACATATATACACTGCAAAACATAGCTTTGCTTAGTAAGTTATAAAAAAAGCAACTCTGCTTGGGCAAATATTGATTAATTTATCACAAGTGTTGGTTTCATTGTTGGTCTCACATCAATTTATAATGAGATTTCCCAGCATATTTGTGCTTCTCAAAATTGGTTGTACTCTAACAATTACCAGTTGTGAATGTGAACAATCATTTTCCACTCTATGTTGGCTTCATACATGATTATTTTCATCAATGACAACATCTCGTTTGTCCTCACTTGCTCTGATTAACATCCTGATTAATGCTTTGATTTGTGCAGCATCCTGAAAAACCTGAAAAGTCCTGGAATTTGACAAAAAATAGGAAAATCCTGGAAAAGTCCTGGAATTTCATTGTGTATTCCTTCAAAAATTTCTTTTAGTATACATTTATTTTATAAATAAAAGTAAAGTATGGCTTATGGGACAGTAATTTTTTTTAAATTTGCCACTCCAGGTAGATATGCATAGATATTTTTAAAATATATACCTATCTATAATGTATGTGGGTATGTACATTAGCAGCTTTGCAACCCCAAAATTATGCCAAGAAATGCATTCTAAGGTCTAAAAGCTCTGCAGGCTACTCCCCATAAATTCAGGTGGTAAGGGGGCTACAAAATCTAGACCTGGCCAAAAAGCTGTATCCACCCCTGACAGTTATTATTACTATGTGCTTGATTCCATTAGGTAGGGGTAGTAGGTATTATGTATTGAGTTTAAAACTTATATGTACATAAGAAGGGGATAATTGATCTTATTTTAACATGGTCAGTAGTAAAAATCTCCTGGGAAATTTACAAAGATGTCCTGGAAAATTTGCAAAAATGTTCTGGTAAAGAATTTGATTCTCTAAAAACCGCAACAACCCTGAAAGATTTTTTGAACATTTCCAACTTACTTTTCGAGTATTATTAATAGATGCATATACTTTTATTTTTGATAAAACATAATTTGCATTGATTTTATTCTACCTATGTATATATCATTGACATTGATGCTGGAATTTAAATATTGCAATTATATCAACACAATGTAATATATATATATATACAATTTAATATATGTTAAAGTACCTACAAAATTATTTTGGTATTACTTCTATTTTCTTTATATCTTCTATATTTTACATTATATAAATTTCATTTTATTAAACATAGGTAGGTATATTTTTTATTCAATTTTATTATGATTTATGTAAAATGAACACTATTATTTAACTTCAATAATATAGTTCCTGTGTACCTGACCTAGTCTTTACTGGTTTTTATTTAATAATAGTGTATCTAGGTTCTACCTATATATTATATAGCAATTAAGCTATGGAAATAAAAACAATAAAATTGATGTAGGTACATAGGTGTATATATATGTATGATGTATGTATTTATGCATGTATAATTCATTTAATTATTGTTTCATATCATCAAAAATATATTGCCAACAGTGAAAAAAATTACTGCATACATCAGTTATATAAGTGAGAAATAGAAGAGAAAAAAAAGGAAATAGTGTAAACAGATATTAACTATTTCAAAGAAAAGACATTTACATTGGATAATGTGAACAAAAATGATTAACAGAACTTTTCAAAGTGAACCATGCATTTAAAATAAGGGCAAAAGATTTATCATGAATACTAATTGTCAATTCATTCTTATATATATATATATAATGACAATGTATATATATATATACATAATAAGTAATAATTGATGTATTCTTTATATAAATTATTTCTTGCATTGGTGTATTTGTAAAAATCTGTGATAAAATATATGGGATATATCTGGATTCTAAATGTTTGAGTAAGGGGGCAACCCTGTATATAATATTGTAATATTATCTTACATTTACAAACAAATAGTTTTATACCATATAGTTGGTATAGTGATTATGTATTGTACTATGGAAGAAATCTTACTAATTTATTTTCTATCAAATTAACAAATTCTTGCACATAACTTTTTATTGCAGGATAATATATTTATTACAAAAATAATAAAAATTATATTAGGTAGAATTTAATGCTTGATTGAGTTCATATATATTTCTAAAACTTATACACAGATACATACACAATAACTGGTTATCATATTATATTGTTTTCATGACACACCATACTAAACTAATATTGCACAGAAATATAATCCATTTGTATTTTCCATTTTATAGTGTTAGGCATAATTTACATATTATTTTTGTGAATTTCACTGCTTTATGTTAAATAAAAAAATAATAATTTTATTACGAATAATAACTAAAATTACATATATTTATTGAATTCATTTTATTAAATAATTTACATATCACTAAATCAATTGATAATTTATGTGGAGCAGATTTGTAAAATGCACCTAACAATATCATTACTGAGGGCTAAATTATAATGACCAATCAAATGTTTGCTAAGTCAGGAGAAATGTGAAATTCTATGGGCAATTTGTATAGCTGCTGTAACAAGACATTTATTTTCTATATCCATTTTCTATATAGTCATAACACTTGATTTAATATAATTAGTTAGTGAAAACGGCCACATGTTGTATATCACTGAGAGTTAGACTAATATAGGTGAAGCTGTTTTCCGTCAACATGGAATTCCAAAAGCTATTAGAGGCTACATATATTTTGATTTTTTCAGCGACTCGAAACAACATTTAATTTTAGAAATTTATACACTTTATATATCCAGGTTTTAAGAGTTAATTCAAGAAGTTAATTCAATGTTATTGATTAGTGTTGTTATATCCTCTTTCAAAATAGTCCTAAAGTTAACGAATGTCTTTTAATTTAATTATTTAAAAAAACTAAAAATAAATTTCACATTGAACGACTGACTGATTCCAAATTTCTTATCAAGTGATATTTAAAAAAAATTCTTTTTGAATTCGGGGCTAAATAATTCACCTTATTCTTTCCTGCTTTATAAACGTGATTACTTCTGTTAGCTTTTAAGTCAGTTATTACTGCACTGCTTATATACCCTTTGCATAACTTCCAGAATGTCATTCTTTGCGTAATTCTGGTTACATACTGACTATCCCTATTTGGTAATATCGACTTTGTTTCTTTTTCTGAAGGTTCTTTTGAATCGATAATCTAGACTTAGTATCGTATTATATTATGTAAATTTTATCTAAACATATCGAAGTTATTTTCAGTTGCTTAATAATTGTTTTAAAAAACTGTTTATTATCAAATAATTATTATCAAATCTAATGTTAGTGTCATGATCAATTAATGGTTCCCACTTAAAATTTGTGATAAAATTTTATATATTAATATATTATACAATCTATTCACTTCATAATTCGAGTTTTTCTCTCTCCTTCCAATTCAGTGACTATATTATCCTCCCGGGGTTTATTGATTTTCGTTCTGATGATGTCGATCTCACCTCTCCGATCACCCGAAATTTGACGATTAAAACTCCCTTGGTGTCGTCACCTATGGACACGGTTACTGAAGCAAATATGGCTATTGCAATGGCTGTATGTTCACCTCTAATCTCTTTAAAACAATTAAACCTTTTCATTTTTGCTGTAAACAATATCCTTGGTTTAGATTTTAAATGGATATATGTGTTGTTTTAATTTGACCAGGACTTACATTTATGTTTATTACATTTCATTGTGTCGTAAAATCAATGTGTTTTGCATATTTCATGTCGATTTCTAAATAATATATTAGCTTTAGTATTTTTTACCCGCTTAATTTAATACCGTTATGTCTTCTATTTGATAAAAGTATTGATTTTAAAAGCGATTTTATGTTTACTTTCAATCCTATTTTAATCAAAAACGTTTTAATGTCTGTCTACGCTGAAACAGTTATAGTAGCTTATTTTATAGTCTTATACTATGACAGAGTTCTACATTTCGTCATCTCATTTCCTTCGTTTGTGAGTATATTGAATCCCAGTCGATACTTAAATCACCCCTGTGTTGCCATGGTGCTTGTTTATTCCAGCTTTCCGGTGGAATTGGAATCATTCACCACAATTGTACACCCGAGTTTCAGGCAAATGAAATCCGCAAAGTTAAGGTAGGCGAATTATGACAGAATTTATTGGAATAATATTTATCTAATATTTAATGTTATACTACTTTTCAAAGTCGTTATTTAGAACTTTGGAACAACTTGCGATTTGAACATTGCTATTCTATTTACTCTATAATATATATAATATATACCTATATATAAAAAAAATTATTCGACATTTTCGTACAATATAAGTTGTAAATTAATTTACGAGCAAATAATGGTTGTTTGTTACATACAATGGGGATCTTTTTGCAATAGTGAAATGATTCAATACAAGGAGCCAGGGGATTATTAATATAGAAATAATGCTATTGTGTTTTTTGTATAATAGAATATTGATGAAATTTGTATTGATCGACTAAAGCATATTTTAATTGGGAAATGCCAAATCTTTATCCATAATATTAATATGTAAGTATAATATACTTTCTTTCATCTTTACGAATTTGAAAATGTTATTCATGTACTAATTAATTCGTAAATGTGAAAGCCTGCCTATCTATCGAGGATGATTTTATTCTGGATTTCATTATAATTACAAATATTTCACAACGTAAAAAAACTTTCTGAACCATTGTCAACATTTTAATTCACCCGAACTATTTTTTTACAAAATACACGTTCTGTCTTATTCATATCATCGTTAGTTTGCTGAAAATACGAGCATCTTATTTGTACCTGTATTGTTATTTTCTGTTCTCTTCCTTCATTATATTCTGACAATATATCAAAAAATGATTTCGTATGTATTATTCATAAGCTCATTGCTTTTAAATCGATCGAAACATTTTCGCGTTATTTATTGTTGCATATTGTCAAAATTGATTGTTTTTCTCATTCTCTGTTCTCATGATATTGTTTCTTCAACTAAATGGATTCCTACATATTTTATATATGAAGAGATATTATACAACTATTTCTATGTACTCGATTTCAATTTTTTGAATGTTAGTTCGGTATATGTTATTCTTAAACAATTGAATACTTTTATGCATATTGAATCCACTTATAGGTTGATATAATAATGGGCTGTTTTTATTTTTTAGAAATACGAGCAGGGCTTCATTTTAGATCCAGTAGTAATGTCTCCAGAGAAAACCGTCGGTGATATTCACCGTGTAAAGCAGAGTCATGGATTCAGCGGAATTCCCATCACTGCCAACGGGAAAATGGGCGGCAAATTGGTGGGTTTGGTCACCCTCAGAGATATGGATTTTCTCACCAAGGATGCCTATGATACTCCTATTTCAGAGGTAACCTTAAATACAGACAATTCCTTTTTGTCGGTACGTCTTATCTCAATTATTATGGGACCTGTACTTTTGTCGCGGAAATAATAAACTGTAATCTTTAAATCTAAAGATAATATTCGGGAACCATGTGACTAGAACTTTGGTCGCAACTTGTTGTTGTGAGGGTCGGTGAACTGGCTAGCTCTCTCTCTCTCTCTCTCTGACATGTGCTTGCCTTTATGGACTGATAATTGTTGCCTGAATGAATGGAGACACAATAAGTGTAGCTTTCTATGCAAATAAGGCGTAGACAGAAAACATGGAAAATCAATGTTTCTTGGGTGTACTAACCAAAAGAGTGTGTGTAGGGTGACTTCGTGGCTGCAGCATACATTTCTCTACTGAGGAGGTTTATTATCTTTGTGATTAATTTATTGATATTGCTAGTATACTGAGCTGGGCAAATTAGTATTGACTACACTTGCAGTAATTTATTTCTCGTTCAAGTAACAATTATTATAAATATACTGTCCCTTTAAGCTGCGTGGCCTAAACATACTACTTAATAGCTTTCATAATTGTTGATTAGACCTGTAAACCACCAGATAAAGTTGATTCATGGGGATGAAATTAATTAAATTCCATGGCTATTAGTCAAATCAGTCGAATGTTCCCTCACCACGATTTTGTTATTTTTTTAATTTGCATTGAAAAGAAATGTTTTCCAAAGTTCTACCCACTCCCCTTAGTTAGTTTCTCGTGTCGTAGACAAACTTTAAAACTTCGAAGTCTTCTTCGTCAATGTGTAATAGTTTTGTATTGCGGGCTAATAATGTCCAACATTTTGAGTGAATTTAGATAGTTCTGTCATTACACAATGTCTGTAAACTTATTGTAGCTTTGGTTAAAATTCAATTTCTATCAATGATTAAAAATGAGGTCCTTTGTCATCAGTTTCTCTGAGATCTTAAAGACTGAAAATGCAATAGAGTAAAAATTGTATATATGTGTAGTGTGCTTATTTATGATATGATTATTTAAATATTTTAATAGTAAACAGTTTTGAATATTATCCATTATGACATTTTGGTTTATATTTGAACGTTTTGTAAGCACCATTTAGTCAACTCTCGCTCATAAATATTAAAATCATGGCCCTGGTGTATTCGTAAGGCAATCATCACTCCTATGGCTTCATATCCGTTTACATGGGTAATCCCTGACACTTTGAAAGTGCGTTCATCTTGTTGAAACCAAAGGGAATAGAAATTAGGGCCCGAGTGGAGCAAAGACAAGGAACAATATTTCTTAGGATGGCAAACTATTTGGAAACAGGCAGTAACTCTTTCTTGGAATTAGATGAAAGTGTTTTAAGATGGCCTATTTTTTCGGGTGATTTCTAAACTATTATTTATTCAGTTAGATGATGTCGGCAGGATTTAAATATTAAATTATTGAATTTTTTACTCATGCGGATAATACCTTAATCTCAATGTTGATGAAGCCATAGTCAACCATACATGGAGGGCAGTTGATTATATTAATTATGTTTTTGTGGCTTTCAATTGGCAAATATTATAATAGTTACTACAAATAAATTGATCATTGTGTTGTTCCTTTTTATGTTCCTTTTAGGTGATGACCTCATTTGATGAACTGATAACAGCCCCCTCTGGAGTCACTCTACAGGAGGCCAATGCTATCCTACAGCAGAGCAAGAAGGGTGAGTCATTATGACCGAGATGTTATGCTCTATTGGGTATAAATTATTTATAATTCAGTGAGAATTAAGATAGAGTATTTAAGCCTTAGACCAAATAAAGTATTAAGCCAAGTATTGATGTAATTTTGACATAGAGTATTTAAGCCTTAGACCAAATAAAGTATTAAGCCAAGTATTGATTTAATTTTGACATTTTAAAGAATGCAATATTAAAATAATAAGGTTATATGTTTTAAATAATATCACTGTCGTATGTTAAATAATGTATATAATGGAAACTATTGATTTGTTTAATAATCCGCCATTTTTGTCAACCGTATTTTACCAAATTTGGTTAATAGTTTTACGCTAACATGCTTATCTCACTGAGCAAAAAGAAGTTTCAAATTATCTTTTCATCATTGCGAATATTCGAATAGTGGTTTTTAACACTTCGTTTACTGCTTAAACTTTTCTCACATTGTCATAAAATTGTGATTGCCTTTATGAAAACTTTTTGACATCTTGTTCATTTCTTTCCGTCCAGGCAAGCTGCCCATAGTTAATGAAAATCGAGAATTAGTTGCACTCATTGCCAGAACTGATTTAAAGAAAAATCGGGAATTTCCTCTTTCGTCCAAAGATGAAAAGTACGTTCATATCAACACTTCTCTTTATATACTTACTGCCTTCCTATTTTATTCTCAAATCTTATTTATATTGAACAGTTTTTAACATTGTCGTGTGTCGTGTCGAATACCTGAAACTAAATTGTTTGTGATAGTGTGTTATTAATTTATTATTGTTAAGTAACTTGTTAATAAAATTACAATTTAAATAATATAAAATACTCTCTGGATAAATTATCACCACCAGGCCTATAAATACAAATAGTAACATTAATTTTCTCCAGTAACCAATGAAAAAACCAAGTGCATAAACGTTTGGTAACCTCTAGCTGTTGTGGTGAAAATATATTCAGATGTTGTTTTCTTTTATTTATTTGTGTCTAAACTTGTATTTTTCTCATGTTCCTTATCAATCCGTATTAAATAGCTTGTTCATGTTTTACACTTGACATTTAGTTTTAGATATAATATTGTTTTAGTTCCTATGTGTGTGTACATAATATTGTGTTTATTGCACGTATTGTTGTGCTACAGTTTTCAAAGTCGAGCCGTGGTTAATTTTTCAGTTGAGTAAATAGATCCAAAAGTTGATTACATCTATCAACTAAAGAGGTCCTTATGCAGAAGTACTGTGTAGAAAAGTCTAAAGCAATGACGACTTATATCACCATTAAATTAATTTTTGAGAAGGCGGGTTATTCCTTGAACTTCTTTTATTTTAGTTTTGAACTAAATAAACATACAATATTGCAAATTATACACTAAAATCAAGTAGGTATGTGTTAATGTTTTTCTCATAACTATGCGAAATAATTGACAGAGGTAACGTTCTGCCGACTTTGTTTCCTAACATCCTCTTAAATTAATTACCACAATCATTTGTATCCGCGGGATTGCTCCTGTTCCTGCCGAGTATAAAACCACCCAGTTATAGACGTATCTGACAATGACTTCCTCATTAGCGGAGCTCTACCCTATTCATAAAACAAGTTTTCTTTCGACAAGTCAGTTGATTTGAGCCCTGCAAGTTGTATCTTCACCATTCCTTGAATAATACTAATATATACTACAAACTACCCCTTCGTGCGTCTACCTGCCGATAGACTAAGAAAGAAGATGTTTTAGTCGAACTTTCTAATTAAGACTAGCATTGCTAGGCTGGCTAAAACTCTAACCGAACGATATACCTAATTCTTACTTGAAGACGTATTGTACATGCCTATCTATACGACAGGGAAAAGGCGGGATTTCTTCGTTTCCATAGTGGCTGCCATGCCAACTGCTGTGTTATCATTTGTATGTAGAACTGGCTAGAGACGAAAAATGTAAATTGTAACAACGAAAGAGAAGCTCTGTATAATTGCACTTGTTCTCTATCTATCCACAAGGCTCAGCTTGAAGCGCATCAGTTTGAAAAGGAATTAGGCTTCTTTTTGTTTGAATCGAACACTACTTCATAGTCTAGCTACTATTGACGTTAGGATTTATTTTATTTTATAGAAATTTGACTAATTTTAATAAGTTTTGACACAATTTGATATGTAAGATTACGAAACTGTAACCATGTATCGGCTTACTTTTGTGTATTCTATTAAAAAAAATATTATAGTTTACAAATTATTTCAGAGGTCGTTTATTATTTTACACAACCAAAATGAAATACTTTTGAGCTACGTTTGTTATATAAATGGAGCTTGAAGAAGCGGTCTGCTCACTGAATTGTTCCCTCCCATTGCTATTGGTTATAGAAAACAGTTACTTGTTGGCGCCGCCGTCAGTACTCATGAAACCGACTACGAGCGTCTTGACGTTTTGTACCAAAGTGGGGTTGATGTGGTGGTTCTGGTGGGTCCAAACTTTTGCCTCTTGCCAATCATGGCTTCCTTTATTCAATGCATATATAATAGTAGTATGGCGTTTTCATTATTATAAGCCTGGCCAATCATCTCGTGCTTTTCAAAGTAACTATCGAATTAATGGCAAATTAGGATTATAATATTTTGATACCAGTGATTTAGATTAATTCTTACAATATAATTCAAACTTTAAAATTTAATTTTTTGAAAATATCTTTTATGAAATTTTTATTTTGTGATTTGAATTAAATAGCAATCCTGTATTTCAATATGCCATGCTTGTAATACTACTAAAATTATCACTTAGATGATTTCAATCACTTTCTTATAATAATATTCACCGTAACAGAAATGGAAAAATATTTCATATTCGGTTAATTTACACTAGTCACATAAGATTATAACCAAAATAGTTTAGACATATGTCATCATTGTCTACAGCACGATTTTTGTTCATTGTGTTTGTAATATTTTGGTGTTATTTTAAAGAATTTTGAATATACCACTTTGATTTCCGGGTCATCATTGCAGTACTCGAGTACTATCTTGGGACTCCCTTCCTTTTACTCTATAATTAATTTGTTTGTGTGTGCATTTCATGTTATAACAATAATTATTGTTAGTGCTTTTATTTGTGTTTTTTGCTTGGTTACCTCTCTAACATGGATGCATTTGAATGAACTACAATTATAACCTTTTGCAAAAATCCTTTTTTTATGTTTTATTCCAAATTTTTCAACTATACTATTTCTATCCTATATAGTAGTGAGTTGTTTAAAACGCGAGAATTATATTTTTGAATATGGTTATGATTTTGAATTACCTACCTTTCAAAATGAAATTTATTGCCTTACAACAGGACGATACGAACGTAAGTTTCACACAAAATGCCTTCTTAAGGTAGCTTTTTATACCCTATGTCCACTTTTCACTGCATTCTATAATATACCATGATACGTGCAAATATCGGACACTGTTCAATACGTCTATCCCATGTATGGCCGTCAGTCTATTATTATCTGATGTCTCCCATATCCCCTTTTTCATCGGTCTGACTTATCCACAGGTTCAAAGCAAATTTGACAGTCAACGATAATGTGTTGTTTCTTGATGCACTTTGCTGTTAATATTATAGATTAAACGAGCCTGAATTCTAAAGTTAGATGAAGTTTATACCGTCAATTTTAGGAAATCAAAACGCCAAATTGAGATGGAAATGTTTAATAATTTTAGAAAGTTTTCTATAAGTTATACCCTAAATCTGCTTGTATATTCTCCTTGCTGTGAGTCGTATTCGATTTGATTAAAACTCAGATAACTTTTGTTTGAATTATTAGTTTTTTAGTCAATATAGGATTAACTATAGTTAATTTACACTTAAAGTTTACAGCTATATTTTAAGGAATGTTTTATTAAACAAAATCAGTTGCTCAGGCTGAAAATACTACTATTGTCATCATTTTTGGTATCGCACAATTAGACCCACTTTCAAGGTTATATATTATATATATATTCTTACATGTGTATTTTTCTGTGTCGAAATTCGGGCACGCTACTGCCCGGCCTCACAATCACTTAATTTGTATCTCCACACGATCTATGTTAGCATTCTATTAGAATAGATACCATCCCTCCTCTCTGTATCTTTCTCTTCCTCAGTCATCTCCATCGTCACCGCTTTTAGTGAAACTCAAGCTTTACTGCGATACTCTCAGTTATACGCTTTAAATATCTATTAGCTAGTTTGCCTGATTAGGCTGTCTTCGATATGTCGTATAAGTAGCGAATATTTTCATACATTAATATTATATACAGTATTGTTTTAAAAAATCATTTTCTAATTTATTTTTAAAAAGTAAAATTTTTGATTAAATATTGCTATTCTCAGTGTGGCGTTTTGATTCGTACTATATAAGATTAGGAAAATGTATATAATATAATATTCTAGTGACATTTTAATAAGATACATATTATTATTAATTTTATTAACTTAATTATTATACATTATTAACTATTGATGCTACTGCATAGTAGTACAATATAAATATATATTATTTTTATATAAATAGTCAATTTTATTAATATTGGATTGGGAATATTACTATATTAAAAATTATAATAATTAGTCCATCAAAAATTATATTATTTATATAACCTGTCTTATGGAAAAAGGATTAAAACCTTTCTAACTAAAATTAAGTTGTCAACTAACAGTTGGGCTCTTTCTTTCTCTCCCTCATGGTGTGATAGACGCCAGCTCCTCGTTGGGGCTGCTGTTAGTACTCATGACGAAGATTATAAGCGTATTGATCTACTAGTACAGACGGGAACTGATGTCCTCATTTTGGTAAGGTAGTGCTAATGCCATGTCTGTCATGTATACGTATCGCAAATCAGTGATTAATTCATCGCTGAATTCGGACATGTCCTTAATGTAACCTACCAGTCGATGGTTTTATAATGTTCGTCCATTTATGTAACTGAATATATTGACTTATGCACTAAAATATATTGAGAAATGTAATTGCACAAGTCCCGCAAAATAACATTTCGCATTACCACTGTGTATCGAATTTCTGTTTGCATGCTTGTAGTCTGTTAAGTTTCAGACGTTGCCAGCTAACCCTGTCAATCACTGTTCTGTCTTGTCAATCGGTTTAGGGAAACATTAAATCATTATTATTTACAGCGCTTTTTGACAAAAGAAAACTGATTTTCATATAAGATCAATGTAAACGTCGCTTTGTTTTATTTCTCTTTATATTAATTAAATAAAGATTATTGCAATGATTGTCCTCTATTCTTACTAGTATAATTTTTCCCGCAGTAGGTAATTCGAAAGAATCCTTTCTTACGGTTCTATTTTTTTAGAATGGTGTCAGTTTATAACTATCGTAAAAATGTGTAGTTTTAATAGAGATCATCATCATTTACATAAGGGAGCCGTTTTTATTATCTTTTGATTTTGTGTAATCATTTGTGTAATAATAATATTTAATACCATTCGCATTTTCTACTTTACTTGTGTTTTACTATATTTTCTTATTAGTTAGAAATGTCAAATCTAAAACAAATGTTTTGTCAAATATATTTAATTTAGTTTATTATTTTTTTAGTCGAATTTTTATATGAAAAAAATCTTAGCAAATATTTATTATAAAAATTGAATACGTTCAATTGTGTATCTTTTTTTATAAAATAAGAATTCTTTACGTTTGAGAAAGATATTTTTTGAAATTCTATTATTTCCTCGACATTTAGTTTTCTTACTTGTACAGTTTCCCGTTTGTAAGATAATTGACTACTCCTACAAACATGTTTGCATGTTCGTTTTATATAAATTCTAATAAAATATTAGAGCAAAGTGCTAAAAGAACATTCACCTATTTTTGTATTTGAAAAGGGATAAAATGAAATTCATTTTGATTATTTTCAAACTGTAATTTTTCGGATAAATTTGTTGCATGATTATTTTAAATATTTATAATTTTTTCGATATTATAGTTCAAATTAACGAACAATTGTAATGAGTTTTGGGGCTATTTGTGTTATTCAATATGATATTAGAGTACATGTCGCTTATATTAAATTATTTAATGATTAATCAATGTGACCCTAACCTAAACATTAGAAGATAACAAACACTTATAAATTCATTTTTTATGAGTTGTGTTGTCTGTATATTTTCCCCAAAAAAACAAATGTTTTTTAACCCTAAAAAGGATTTTTAGCAAAAGGTGTTTCTTTAAAAGTTTATAATTTGCTTCCTGCTTGCTTATTATTCTACCCTTAATTGGTGGTTTGGACCCGTAACTTCAGATCCATTTTGTGTTTTTGCACATGCTAACTCAACCACTCCCTATCTCCTGTTTCACGTGGGTGTCTTTCAGTGTTACTTAACTGTATCTTTCAGGATTCGTCACAGGGTAATAGTACTTATCAGATTGATATGATACGAAAAGTCAAAAGCAAATACCCCGCTATTCAGTTGGTTGGAGGAAATGGTGAGTTTAATCACTATTGTCTTTCGTTTTGATTGATTATGAGTAATGTGTTTTCATTTTTTGTATTTTTTACTTTTTACAGCATATAATTGGTAATTTATTTACGATGTTATTGTATAAATAGATGTTTGAATATCTACTTATCGTTATCTCAATTAACTATATTATTTAAGTGTGTTGCGCAAAATTATTTCAAAATTAAATCAGCAGTTTTGCTAAAACTATTAGAAACTGAATTGGTGTGAATATTATTAAGCCTAGTTCTAAAAATTTGCACTAATAAGTACTCAGTATAAAATATTTTATTCTTGGATAAATTAAGATGGCGCAGTTCAAGGTTTATTCACTGAAAGAATTTTAAAAGTCGTCATAGTTGACGTCTGTTAACTCTCATAAAACTTTAGATATGTAGCTTCTGAACTTGGAAGTTCGTTTGAACAACACATTTATTTCCATGTTTTATTAAATAAATCCCGAACTGTATGTTATCTTCCTATCAGGTTTTTAAAATATTGTAATATCTTTTAATTAATTTGTATATCAATTTCAAGGAGTGCGTTTATAATTTGTTATAATTGAAGACAGGGAAAGATTATTATTTTAATTTTATCTGTTACTCCCCCCAGGTCGTATATTTCATAGTAATTGATATTAATTATTTAAATATATTCTTACGTAATATTATGATTAATTATGTATATGAATAAAATGACAATATTTAATAATATGGATCGATAATATATCTCAGTTTGTCTGATATAATTTCCTTTTATTAATTATAACAATCAATAAATTTCATATAATCACATTTCAAATAAATATGGGTATGTGCATTATTATAATATATTAAGTGAATACTCTGACGTTTGATGAATCTATGAATTCTGTGATTCAAAAGGGTGAGTTTGATCTTTGGGTTCGATATTATCATGAAGAAACCAATGAAGTTATATGAGAAAACCACTGATTTACCCGCAGTTAATGCACACATTTTTAACAGAACACAGTTTTATTAAATATTGTTAATTTAAATATTATCTCAACATATTCAAATAGTATGATATTTAGTAGGTATACTCGCCCTGTTGTGTTCATATGCAATAAAAATTGTATGTTTGATTATTGCTTGATTATAAAATCAAATATGTATATTTTTTGGTCAAAGTTTTGACTGTTTGCATATTAAGCTATTTTACCAACACTTATTTTATAATATTATGTTTCCAGGAAACTTTGAAAAGTCTCCTGGAATTTAAAATGGAAAACTTGGTAGACACCCTGATTATAATTGTTATTTTTTTGTTTTGAATTTAGGAGACTTAATGGTTTTTGTCATTTGCCACTATATTCCATACAAGTCTCGACATTGTTTATCTAAATTTTCACAAAAGTACAAATTTTATTTTTAATCGAGTTAGTTAGTATATTTCTATTTGAACAGTTTCCCAACAAGGGATTTATCACGTTGCTTGCTGTATAATTAAATATAATTTTCATCTTTTATCGACATTCACCTAACCTAAGTTCCGAATTAACATTCAATAATCTTAACAGGTGTTCTCAAAACGGTATTGGTAAATACTAATGTTATCTGGTATATTCCGTTTGGGTTTGTTCATAGTGAAATTTAAATTATACATATTTTAGACACACATAGTAAAACTTTTTATAAATCTTTTTTTAGAGGATATTTGAAAAACAAAATGTGATATAAAGACTTAATTTTAATTTATTTTTGTTAGTTCTATTTCAGTTTACACAATACTTATACTGTTATAGCCGTTTGATTATATCCTACCTAATCTGTTCTGATTATATCCAAATATTCTAATTACTGTACTGTACTAGTGACATGATAATTAAATTATGATGTGGTTTTAAATCAAAAATGACCGTTTTGTTTCTGACAAACAATATTAATTCATTTATTTCCATTTTAATTTGTTTTCAACACACAATCATATTCTATCTATTAAATCAAATAGTTCTAGTAGTAAGATCATAGAATCTTTTTATTCACAAGACTGTAGGTCTTTGATAGAAGTTAATGAAATCGATGAGTCACTGCTTCATCACGTGACTAGTGCACATTTCCCTGATTTCAGTTGTGACCGCTTCTCAGGCTAAAAACTTGATCGACGCGGGAGTGGATGCGCTTCGTGTCGGCATGGGCAGCGGCTCCATATGCATCACTCAGGAAGTGATGGCTGTTGGCAGGCCCCAGGGTACCTCCGTTTACAAGGTAATCATTGGGGGAGTAGTCATAGCAACCACCGCTTGGTGAATTATTAAAAGAAGCGGTTAATTTGTCAAGTTTACTAGCTAAACGGATTAAAAGCTTGTTATTAGGATCTTGTTTAGTTCTGTTTTGATTATGCAGATTGACTGACACAACTGGAATAAAAATATTAAAATTAGTAATTTCCATTTAAAGAAATACGTCATCACTTTCAGGGATATTGTTTTTTAACCTGAAATTTTACTTAATATTCCGGTATCATATCTCCACAATCAATGAGGCTATATAATGCATCTGTCGATGTATTCGAAATCTATTTTAACTATGAACAAAAAATCGCTACTTCAGTATATAAGTAGCCCGTTATCATGCTATTTTATTCCCCACTTTACTGATAGACTCCCTCTAAAGCTCACTAACATCTCTGATAATAGTGATGAGTAGCCATCATTATCTACATTCTATGGATTTTCAACATTCCAAACGGAATTAAAAAGATTCCATTAACCGGTACGCTCATCTTTTATTGATAAAAAATTGTGATGAACTTTATTGAAACATATTTTTAGAAACTTTCTTTTAAGTACTATTTTTGCGAGGTATTCCATTAAATCCTTCAACATACGCATATTGTAGCAATATCGTCATATCTCTTAATTATTTAGAGTAGCTATACTTTAATCATAGTTGGATTAATTCACATGAAATTAGCGAATAATTTATTTAAAAGCGTCTCTAACTACTCTTTTGAAAATATAAAACACTAAAGGATTATATTTGGCAACACGGTTTATTTCTGAGTATTGTAGCAATCATGAATTTTGCATGTTGTTTGATTTCGACACTAACCAATTTTACCGAGCAATATGTTGAACTCCCCTTGATTGGAATGATACCTGACTAGAATTAATTTGTTGGAAAAGAAATTTTGTCTTATCATATAAGATTGTGTACTGTGTGCTTTTTTTAACCTTCGCTATGTGAATTAATCAACTTATAACCATTATTGTGTGAAAATATTTTTCTACTGTGGCCTTTTTTCTTTGATTATGGCACGACAAATCGATTGAATCAGTGTATATTGCGGTATATTTTTATGTGGAGCACTTTTTTTAGAATGTTCTTCGCCATACTAGATAAAATTATATATATTTTTGATAAAATAAAAGCAGTGTTTTTCTATGCATCCTGTGAATTGAGATCGCTTCTAATTATCAAAATGTTACGAAAATTATCCGTAATATGGTTCATTGATGTGTCATAAATTCGGGCAACCGAAAAACAATAATTCTCAAAAGAAAAATGTCTTGACTTAATTTATTGTTCGTGTCATTTCGTTGGTAATGTTCGTTACATCTCCAATTAGTAATCGAGTGTCCTTGTTAAACATAATCAACCATATTTATGTGTAATATGACCAATAAATGCATCTACCTATCAAACAGCTCATTAGTACAGTACATACAATTTTTTAAAATTTAGTAGTTAATTTTTTTTTTAGTATTGTGTCGATCGGTTTCCTTGGCAAACAATTTGTTTATAGTGATTTTGCTGTGTAAAAAATATGTATTTCTGTCAATCTGTTACCAAAAATCTTTTTAAATGGTTGCGTAAACTCTACTTTACTTTTCTTGCTTCTTCATTTCTTACGATGACAATGTTTATTATAACAAGTCCAGTGCTGTAATTACGACGGATTAACACTGCCACTTTATGGTCCCGATGTTACCATTAATTTAAGGACGTTCCAGTATCTGTTTGAGGCTGTCAGTCATATTTGAAAGATATCAAATCATAATTGTGAACATGTCTTGTACTATGTTCACCCTTTCTTGTTCTAATTGAAATGCTGGTCCACAACAAACTCTCTCAACAAAGAACTGATGCAGGTTCATCAAACCTCTGGAATATATGAACAAAGTTAATTAATATATTGTAATTACTTTTATTTTTGATTTACTAAAAAAAAGCTAAAACAAATAGCTTGATTGGCGTGTGAAGATTTATATCGTTTCTCAAATACTCTTAATTTAGTGCGCATGATCTCTCTTTTTTAGTTGATATTAAGTTTTCAAAGAACGAATCTTGTTTTGATACACACTTTTGTTATCTATTTTTGCATAGAAGTAAAACATTGACGGAGAAAATGAAGAACAAAAAAACAATATTTAAACAAACATTAATTATTCCAAGAAATGCTCCAGAATGTTATTCTTCCACTTCGACCACTTACTTCACTCCCAATGATAGACATCTTTTCTCCCGCTACAGGTAGCCGAGTATGCACGCAGATTCGGAGTCCCTGTGATTGCCGACGGTGGCATTCAGAATGTGGGCCACGCCATCAAGGCCCTGAGTCTTGGCGCCTCCACTGTCATGATGGGAAGTATGCTAGCCGGCACAACGGAGGCGCCCGGAGAGTACTTCTTTGCTGACGGAGTACGACTCAAGAAATATAGAGGTGAATTATTCTTGTAAATTATATTTTGGCAAATCAAATATTATATTATTTAATTCAGCTATTAGATTGTTTTCAAAACGCTGTAGGTGTAATTTGTGTAACGATTAATAAATTGATCTCATCCACAATTTTATATAATTGAAGTGGATTTAATATTATTCGGCTGAGTTTTAAATTTTATAAATATTCCAACCTGACTATAATTATGACGTTTTCTCGTTCTTTACACCTACATTATAAAG
>JAUZNC010019237.1:0-14733 GCA_034780395.1 Vannuccia rotundouncinata
AATCCTATTTTTTGTATTTTTTATCCTTAGTCACTTGCTGTAGCTTCTGTAGTTAAGCCAAGTATTTCTCAGGTTTTCATGTTGATGTTTTGTCTACTATGGAAGATGTTTGTGACAAAGTAAGAAGACAATGGCAGGATTACCAAACCGAAACCATTCCAAAAGATTGGTATGAACTGGATAAATGTACTCTCAAAACTCCTCAAAGATCATATTAAATAGAAGTTAGCCAGTCATGGTTTGATATTGATATGGATGTGGAAAAATCAACAACTGTTTGATTAGATACATATTGGTCTAACATCTTGATGGCAATATGAAATATCCTCAATTAACAGCTTTGGTGAAGTGTATTTTATTACTATCTCATGGAAATGTTGTGCCCAAACAAGGATTCTCTATAAACAAAGCTATCTTGGACATTCATGGAGACAGTCTAAATGCATGAAGATACAATAATAGCTCTGCATCATGTAAAACAGAAGTTGAATCAGGTGGATGGAATTATGAAATTCCCAATAACTAGTAAGTTGCTAGATTCTGTTTCACAATCACAACAACAATATCACTGTGATTTACAACCCAAAAAACAGAGGCAAAATCAAGTGAAAATACTGAAAGAAGCTGGTCAAAAAAAATGTGAAGAATTGAAGATGAAGCAATTTCTTTTGAATTAGCTCAAAAGAAACAGGGGATTCTGGTGGCAGAACAAGCTATCAAGCTTTGATCGTTTTTTTTAAACATGATATAAAAATTAGGGAAAAAAGAGCATTTACAATATTAATTGACAGTATTTTCGAAAAATTGTGAAATTTTTAGATAGGTATATTTATTATTAGTTAAGTAGAAAAGGAACACTATCTGTATACAATCATAAATTTTGTATAAGAGATGGATTGCAGGCAGGGCTATTTTTAATTATGGCAATTATAATTACCAAAATCTTACCTAAATGTCCCACTTACCTGGATGCCCACCTGTGATGCCTGTGTAAGTTTTTTTGGATGTCTGATACCAATGGCAAGTAGAGCCAAGCTCTACTTTTGTCAGCATCCTTACAGTTTAATTGGCTATTGCTTTTCGCTATTATATAATTATTACATTAAAAGAAATAAATAATATTTAATATGAGCAATTACCTATATAACCTGTAGGAATACATAATATATTAAATTATTGTATTATGAGTATTTTAGAAAAACATGTTATCATTTCTATTTTTTTTTCAACTAGAAATTAAAATTCATCAATATTAATTCTTAAAATAATTCTTATATAATACAAATATTTGTAAGTTTTTTTATTTGTAGATAATTTTATTATATTTAATATGCATTCCTGACAATTATATGAGTAATTAAACTCAACTTAACAGTAATTAATTTTCTATTAAAAAAATTAAAATGTGAAATTAAATATAAATCAATATAAAAATTAATATATATGTCATTTTAAATACAAATTGATATATATATGCAAAAAAATAATTAGGTATACAAAATGTTTGTATTGTAAGAATATATTATGTTTACAAATATTACTTTAATAATTAATTCCTATATGAAAATTTTAGTATAAATAAATATTTCTGAGTTTTTTTATATTAATACGAAAGGGATTGCCATAAGCAATTAATATCTTGATTATAAATTAAATGCTCATATTATCTATTTTTTTAATGTATTATTTATATTATAGCAAAAAAGCAATAGGCCATCAAACTGTAAGAATCCTTGGCTCTACTTACCACTGGCATCCAACATCCAACAAATTTCGACTTACATGGGCATCCAGGATGCTTGTGTAAGTGGGGCTTTAGGCATGCAGAGTAGCAGACAATACCTTTTTCTATGGCAATTATTGCAAAGATCTTATCAATGCAGAATCTAATTTCATATGTAAACAAATTGGAAATTCCTTAAATCTTATAGTACAATTACCATTGAAAATACATGGTTACAGAGCCTAATTTTAGGAAATGACTAAACTCTTAGGTATATAATTGCAATAAAAAAGAAATGAGTGCAGGCTGATATATAAAATAATATCCATATTTTATAAACTGATCAATATATTATATATATTTCCAGCAATTTCAGTCTTTAGTATTCCATATAGGGTTTTCCAAAACATGTTTTGTTTTTTGTAATCAATCACCCCACTTTATTTAAAACTTTTACCTGTAATCATCCAAAGTAAAACTTTAATAAAAACTGGACCCCAAATCACATTAGTAATTTTTTGCAAACACATATTTATAACACTTACAAGACGCTTTTGTAATTAATTTATTATTTTTTAAACTAATTTACTGATTCAGAATAATAGTTAAGTTGTATAACTTATTCTTACAAAGTTAATTGTTTCCAATGTTTCTAGATACAAATATTACATTGCACACTTTGAGGAGATTCTTGGAACTTCAGTTTGCTACATTAATTATTTAGGATATATGTATATATATATTAGATTTTAAACCACTTTATTGCTCACTCTTTCACTCAATATGTAATACTCTCTAATCACACTCCATTTTTTATTCATATAATAAACTTTTATTTATATGAATATACTCTAATATAGTGTGTGATGGTTAATAGTATAAATTGTCTATTTAATCTGTTGCAATTTAAATTCATAGTTTGTCTAATTTATTATTTTCTAGATTTTTCAAAATGCCCACTGTAAAGGGTGATTCAATGCGGGGGTTAGCTGTTTTTATATCAGACATTCGCAATTGCAAAAGTAAAGAAAATGAGATAAAACGGATAAATAAAGAACTAGCAAATATCCGTTCTAAATTTAAAGGTAAGTCGCTCAACATGTTTTTTATATTTTTAAAATGAATAATCTGGATTCAAATGATTACCTAGTATTTACCTTTTATTTAAATACCTTTAAATATTTCCATGATTTTTGCAGGGGATAAAACTATGGATGGTTATCAAAAGAAGAAATATGTTTGCAAACTTCTCTTTATTTTTCTTCTGGGCCATGACATCGATTTTGGTCACACAGAAGCTGTCAATCTCTTGTGTTCTAACAAATATACAGAAAAACAGATTGTGAGTAGTTTAGCATCTCGAGTGGCTCGTATAAATATGTAATCTATCAAAAATCTATTTTGCTTCAGGGTTACTTGTTTATCTCTGTACTTATCAATGAATCGAACACACTGATGAATTTGGTTACCACAAGACTGAAAGATGACCTCGCCAGTCGAAATCCAACTTTTGTTAACCTTGGATTGCAGTGCATCGCAAACATTGGCAGCCGGGAAATGGCCGAAAACTTCGCTGGGGAGATCCCCAAACTCCTTGTTTCCGGGTAAGTACTATATTTTGTTAGACTAAAGTTGTGGGATATATTATCTTACCCTATTCCTCATACAATTATATCGGTTTTATTGATTGATTGTGTCGTTACCAGTCGGAATTTTGAAGACGCCCGGGCTTTCCGTGGTGGGGATAAATTCGAAATAAATCCACAGTGAGTAGTTTTCTGCTGGTCTAGAGTCAACAAACGCCTGCAAGCCAATCGGTTACTTTTTCTCGTTAACACTACGATTTTTAGCTCATATTGGTTCTGTGAACGTCCTTGTATGGACTTTGTTTACATATTCTGCATTAATATTTTATTCTGGCTCAGTACATTCCCTTTTTCTTACATTTTGGATCTGGTTTGAAATAACATAGCTAGATTATTTAACTAAACAGATATAGTTGGCTTTCCAGTTTTTAATACTTGCATTCATATTATTTTTCTTAGAATATATACCATACGATACCATAGGACTGTGTGGCTATATACTAACGCTATTAATATCTGATATTTGCAGCAGAAAATGTTAATTAAGTATTTATTCAGTTACATATTTTGAAGTTGTATGTAACCTAAATATTTATTTATACTGTTTTTAAAAAAAATCTAATTAAGTCATGCTATATCCGGAATCTAGGGACACCATTGATTCGGTGAAGCAAAGTGCTGCTCTCTGTTTGCTCAAATTGATTCGAACTGCCCCGGACCTTGTTCACTTTGGAGAGTGGACATCGCGTGTCATTCATTTGCTCAATGATCAGCATATGGTATTTTGTTTATTTTTGCTATAATGATAATCATTTTCGTGTTTCAAATTATGTATCGACCTATCTATACGTTTATTGTTTAAATATTATCTAATAGGCTTTAACTTTAGAGCTATAAATGTTTTACTCTTTTTTCTCAAATTTTAAATAATTTCCGAGATATTATGATTTTTAACACACAGCACAATTATTCTGTTCTGTACTCAATTGTTTCTACTTGTCCCACAGGGTGTTGTCACTGCCGCAGTCAGTCTAATTGAAGCCCTTGTCAGAAGGAACCCGGAAGAGTACAAGGGCTGTGTGTCCTTGGCTGTCAGTCGTCTTAGCAGAGTGAGTTTGTTACTTTTAATTACCCACAACTCCTCTGCGTGTTACTTAATATAACATAAAAATAGTTTGTCTTTTATATAGGACAAACTATTTCATTAAACTGTCTCAAATGATTGTTTTTCTTCCTCGTTTTAGATAGTGACGTCATCATATACAGATCTACAAGACTACACTTATTATTTCGTGCCAGCACCATGGCTATCCGTCAAACTTCTTCGTCTTCTCCAGAACTATCCTCCCCCTGGTTAGTGTTGCCTTGGTTACTACAATTATAATTCGTGTGTACATGTGGCGGTATTTTAAATTACTCCTGATAATAATTGTTGATGGTGTACTTATCCGTTATAGTGTACAGTAATACCGTTTTTTATCTTAGCTATATATTATTATGAATTTTTAATACTCTTTTCTGTTGTATTTAATATCTGATGAGATTACAAAATAATTGAAACATATTTCATTACAACTAATTTATTAATAATATTGTATTTTAGTAATAAGCATTTTTATATAATAATATTGTAAAAATAGCAAACATAGATCGATAGTTTTTTAATTTTTTTAATTTGTGAATGGGATATATTTAATATTAAAGCTAATTTATTTACATTTAAAATTAAGGTAATTTTATTTAATCAATTATAAAAAAAATCTTAAACCAGATGTGCCATTCTTCAAAATGATAAAATTTTATACATTAATTAGAATAAAATATTCTTACGTCGAAATGTTAAAAAACAATTATTGACTTTAGTTATTTTACTCTTTATCGATTTGTTCTATTTGTACATTGACACTTATGTCACTTAAGTCATGTTAATACCATATACATATTGTGTTGCTACTAAGAGTTTTGAGTATAATAATTATTATATGATTAAAAAGAGGTAAATGGTGAATACTTCAGTTTGAATTTGTTGAGTTTATCAAATCGATTTCTAGTACAGTTTTCTTTTGGTTTTTTACTGGTTACGTCTAGATGTAATATTCAGTGTCGACTATTTTTATCGGAGGCAACTGAGAATCTTCTCAATGTACTAAAGCAATGCTTTAACCGGCTATTCATTTTCGTCTTGAGGAGAAAATAATTCTACACAGATATATTATAATCGTTCACTATCGATCGTGACACAACTCGTCGAAATAACTTCGACTTATAGGTCGAACGTTTTGTACGCTTGGGATTGTAATGCATTTGAAATGAGTAGGTAATGATGTAATTGCGGATTATGTAAATATATTTCAAGAATATTTGGTTGTATCTAGAATGTCTGAGTAATTAAAATAGTGTTTCCGTTAATAAAAATTATTTATTTCATTCTTTCAGCATATTTACCTAAAATTAGAATATTTGGCATTGCCTATACCTGTTTTATCAAGTTAAACTTCTGGATACATTTCGTAATAAACAAAGATTTATTTATATGTAAATACAACAGCTAAAACTTCAGACTTTGTGTTGATAAGATTGAAATTTATTACCGATTGTACCGAGTATATCCATTTCAGTTGCAGCAATTTGTTAGGATTATCTAACTGATCGATAAATTTGGATATTGTAATAGCGAGATCTTATAATGTCATAATTTATTGTATTTCAATACATCTTTGGATTGCCTTTAATGATTGTGGTTAACTTAGTGGAATGTAAGAACTTCTTTGTGTTTTGAGTACTGTTAAATTATTTTAAAACCGGTTAACATATAGATTAAACCACAAGATTAATTAATAATATAGTAACGTATATATGTCAGCGTAGCACAGAATAAATAAATTTTAAATTAAAACGATACAAAGTTTAACTGCCAGATATTTTGGCTGTAGACCTAGGCTTTATCGATGGATCAGCAAAACAATAGGTTGTGAATTTAGATTTTCTGTGAAAAAACTAAATATTTTAAAGTAAAATCTTAATATTCTTAAATATTTAATTATGTTTAAAATTAAGCACAAATATAATTTTGGAAGAACAAAAATAGTAATAACATTTATTTAATGTTTTAAGTATGATGTAAGTTTAAAAAAAACGCTTTATTATACCTTACTGTATAATTTTATTTTCATCCACTATCACCTTCAGTAAATTCAAAAAATATTTTGATTACAACTTTTAGAGGATCCGTCTATTCGAGCTCGTCTTACTGAATGTTTGGACACAATCCTTAATAAAGCTCAGGAACCGCCGAAATCGAAGAAAGTGCAGCACTCTAATGCGAAGAATGCTGTTCTCTTTGAAGCAATCAATCTGATCATCCACATGGATTCGGATCCTAACCTGCTGGTACGAGCCTCCAACCAACTGGGTCACTTCCTCCACTACCGGGAAACCAATCTTCGATATTTGGGTTTGGAGTCCATGTGTTTATTGGCTACGAGTGAGTTTAGTCACGAAGCAGTTAAGAAGCACCAGGAGACTATAATCAGTACACTCAAGGTGAATATTTGATCACTTCTATTAGTATTTTTAATTACATATCAATATTATTAGATTCGAAGCTTTCTCCTACGCCTTTAATTTTATTAAATCTTCAACTTTTAAATGTTTAAAATTAGAATCTTGTGAGCACATGTATTTAAAGAACAACGAATATTTGATGTTATTGGATTCTTCAGTAGATTATTTCTGTGCAATTTCTGATTCACTTAACTGTTTGTAATTTGTTTAGAAGGTTGATTCAGAGTTTCACTATATAATTGCGTCTCCAAATAAAGGACTGTGTTTTAGTAGTGTTTTATAATAAATTTAACATCTACCCTACAGAGTGAACGCGACGTGTCAGTCAGACAGCGTGCAGTAGACCTTCTTTACGCCATGTGCGACAGGACCAACGCTGAAGCCATTGTTGGCGAGATGCTTAACTACTTGGAGACCGCAGACTACTCAATCCGTGAAGAGATGGTCCTCAAAGTGGCCATCCTCGCTGAGAAGTACGCTACTGACTACACCTGGTATGTTGATGTCATTCTCAACCTGATCCGTGTGGCTGGCGACTATGTGAGTGAGGAGGTATGGCATCGAGTGATCCAGATTGTCATCAACAGGGATGACGTTCAGGGCTATGCCGCCAAGACCGTCTTTGAAGTAATTGTGGCCGATTTAAGCAGAGCTGGGAGTGCAAATGTTGGGAATTACATAATCTTGTTTCGTTTTTTAGTCATTACAAGCTCCGGCATGCCATGAGAATATGGTGAAAGTTGGCGGATACATTCTTGGAGAATTCGGCAATCTTATCGCTGGGGATAGCCGTTCCAGGTAATTGCAGATTTCTTTGTCCTAGAATAATATTCCGGCTAGTTTGGGCCGAAATTTTAATTTTTATACTTAATTCAAAACTGTATTAATATAAGATATACCAATTTTAGATACATTCTAAGTTGTAAAATATACGAAATTTCGAGAGGAGGTTGCAAGATTTGAGGCCTGAGACGTATTATTGTTCAAATGTACGTTCATGTAAACGGTTGCAGTGTACTGATATTTTTCTCCCTCAGCCCCAAAACCCAGTTCGAACTGCTCCATGGAAAGTATCACCTGTGTTCGGCACCCACCCGTCAACTGTTGCTCTCCACTTATGTCAAGTTCATTAATCTATTCCCTGAGATAAAGGCTGATATTCAGGAGGTCTTGCAAACCGATGCTAACCTCAGGAATGCTGATGTTGAAATCCAGCAACGTGCAGTCGAATACCTCAACCTTAGCAAGACTGCCACTGTTGATGTTTTGGCAAGTTAATGTTCTTCGTTTAGGTTTTGTCGAATTTTGTGATCTACCATTTCACTGTGGACTGTTTTAATCTTGACGTTATTATCTCCCCTGCTCTCCTTTTAGGCAACGGTTCTGGAGGAGATGCCGCCCTTCCCCGAACGAGAATCCTCCATCTTGGCCAAACTAAAACAGAGGAAACCAGCGAGTGACCGGGTGGAGGGTATTCCCCGTCCTGGACCAGCTTCCAGTGCCACTACAACTGCTATGCCACAGGCTCGTATGCAGGAAACCACCACCACTACTGGTACCACTCTAGCGCTGACCGGTGGGGATGTTGGTGAGACAGACGTGGACCTGCTCGGCTTGGGTGGTGGAGAAACCAATAATGCTCCCGCCACACAAGGTGGTGGAAATCAGTTGGACCTGTTGTTGGATATTCTTGGAAATGGGGGGAGTAATGGTGCTTTGGATAGTAATAAACAGATGTCCACTGGCCCGAGTCTCATCTCTGATGATCAGAAGGCTATCACTGTGGAGGACAACTTTCACAAGTGAGAGAACAAATAATTTTAAGCCGCATAATTAGTTATTGTAGTTTGTTAATTTATTGGAAGTTGAAAGAGATTTATTGGATGTTGGAAAAGATTTTTTCTGCACATAATCTCAATCGAAATAGTTCAGACATTTTAAACATCAACAGGGTTCATAAACATTCTAACAATTTAAAATTCAACACTCTGGGTTCATACGGAATCTTGAAAAGTCTCGAATTATGGGAAGTTTTTCCAGACTGGAAAAGGTGGACTTTTGGATAAATGCGGATATTTCGAAATAATATATCTATATTATTATTAATTTGATTTATGATTCATATAATTTGTATAGATAGTGAAGACGTTCTCATCTGGGATATACATTATAATACATACGTACATATAATTGCAGTCGAATGTCCACACATTTTGAGGATAAGTCTTGAAATTGGTTCTGAAAAAGTCTTGAATTAAGTTTAGAAATTGCGTATGAACCCCTGAAGACTGCAAAAAAGTTCATTTTTAATTACGCTGTAAAGTAAATCTTTTATCAGGATTCCCAAAATTCCTGAACCTTTCAAACAAATGAGTATGAACAATGTGTAAGCATAACCCCCCTTTACCCTTAATTTGGTCAGATTCATCATCAAGAACAGTGGTGTGTTATTCGAAAACGACCTGGTTCAGATTGGTCTTAAATCAGAGTTCCGCACAAACCTTGGCCGGCTAGGTGTTTATTATGGGAACAAAACGGAGATCGCGCTCACTGATCTGACTACAGAAGTGCTCCATAGAGATTCTAAATTGGCCCAGCAAGCCAAGATGGAGGTGAAGCCAGTCCCCTCAGTGGTCCAAGCCGGGGCTCAAATACACCAGCTTATAAATGTTGAGTGCTCGACAGAGTTCACTGAAGTGCCACAACTTGCTGTACAGTTCAGGTAATACCAACTATTGCAATGTGTGAATGGCATAATTTATTAATTGGTGAAGTTGTCTGTTGTTTTATTTATAGAAAATCATTCAATAATGATACTATTTGTATTATATTAAAGCTTTTTTTAAATTTGGGTTCTCGTGTTGTTCTTTTCTTGACACAGGTACGGTGGAGCTAAACAAACCTTCAACTTGCGCTTGCCTCTTACTCTGAACAAGTTTATACAACCTGCCGATATGAATCAAACGGTATTTTTCCAACGCTGGAAGCAGCTCACAATGTACGTGTCTTGCCTGCACTCTAGATGCACTTTTATGTTTTGTCTTATTGTTCTTCTATCGATTGATATATTGATTTGTGTTCTATACATATTTTGATCTCAATATGTCTATTTTTAGGCCTGACCAAGAATGTCAAAAGATATTCCGTGCCAAATTTCCCATGGACACAGATACTGTTAAGCAAAAGGTGGGTCGACTGAGTTATTTGTTTAATGTTATTTAGTTTATAATAATCATTTAATTCTGTATTCGTTATTAATCGAAGGTATTGAAAAAATTCTGCCTGATTTCTAAAAAGTTGAATGGAATTTAACACTCTTTACCTGATATTGAAAGCATTCATTTTTAATACAGATACATTTCCTATACTTTTTGTAACATATTATATAGTTGGTTTTAAAAATATTTCATTATTAGAACCTCTTTAAATTTTAGTAAGTAATTTTATTTTACTATTTTATAAGACTATTTACTATAGAAATATGATTTAAATTAACTTTTTATTTTATATAATCGTTTTCTATTGAATTAAGAAAAATCTAATTTAATAGACCATTTCCCAATTTATTGATACTTGCAATACAAATTCAGTAATTTGTTAATTCATTTAGACACTAAATAATTTATTTTTGCTGAATTAACTGTAATAAACAATGTTTAATTAACATATTTTCTTTCATCTATATAATAATGTGCTTCACTTTTTTCTAGGTGGCCGGGTTTGGACTAAGCGTACTTGAAGATATCGATCCATCTCCTAGCAATGTCGTGAGCGCTGGTGTCCTGCACACAAGTGCTCAACAGGTTGGAGTTCTAATGCGACTTGAGCCCAATCAGCAGTCACAGGTGATTATTGCCTTGTCTGAATATATACACTTTGCTAAACAAATTACTACTGTTAGTAGTCTATCTTTTTTAAACATGATTTTAAAAGTGTCAAAATTATCTCAACTTATGGAGTCGATTGCATAAAGTCGGTTACGGAAGTAGCCTTAATACCGGTAGCAGTTACTACCATGGAGTAAATTCAGTTTCAGTAAGCGGAATTAACGTGCTACTAGACTAATAGTCCGGGATCCCAGAGGGTTTAATCAAAATGTTTGGTGCAAAAGGTTTGACACTTTTATCAAGTAATATGATCCATGGGATGATCAAATATGCAACTCATATCTTGCAGAAATTGTACTTATTTTTTAATGAGCATTTTAGTGTTTTTCCATATTAAAGAATGGAATTTTTTCTGTTTTTACCCAATTTTCATGAAAATGCATATTTTAAAGAAAATAAATATGTTAATCACACTTTTGAATAAATGGATGCATATCACTTTGTTCTCCAAATGTTTTCTACATAATACAAGTAAAATTACATTACTTGTATTGCTTACTTGTAAATATCACATTAATAGTAAAACCTATTACTAAAGCTTATTTCAGGCATATTTTAACTTGAGAAGCAATATTCAAATGTTTCTAGAAAATAATTAGTTTGACTTATCCATGTAATTTTGCTGGAAATATGTTGAAAACGATTAGATTAATAAATTGATATGCATCAGTTTATTCAAACATGTGAATAACTTCTTTATTTTTAAAAATGTGCATTTTCAAGAATAATGGGTGAAAACCATAGGAATTCCTCCTATTATTTAATATGAAAAAACACTAAAATGCTCATAGTAAAATTATGTACAATTTCTGCAACTTTAAACATACAATATGTTTCATCATCCCATGAATCATATTACTTGATAAAAGTATCACACCTTTTGCACCAAACATTTTGATTAAAACCCTCCGGGAGGACTATAACTAACACTTGGCGTAAGTTTGGGTTTATGATTTATAGAAACTTGGAAACTTGATTTATAGAAATTTGGAAACTTCAAAACAATGTTCTTAATTTCCGCAAATTTAACAATGTTATTGTTTAGTCCTACAATATAGAATCAGGATGTTTAGAAAAATTATATAATATTGATAAGTTCTTATATAGCTATATAAAATGAGAACGCCTTTCATTTGAGAACATAATGATTTTATTTGAATTAAAATAATTTATGAGAAATTTCAATAAATTTTATAAAATATGTATAATGTAAATTAAGGTATAAGACGTTCAAAAACACATTATTATAATATGTCCGGCCATATTTTCCAATGCCTAGGCTTAAATATTTTACTACTGGTAGAATATTTATGGTCGCTATTTATGCAGTCCGAGGGAGACTAAATTTATTGATTTTCCACGAGTTACTACCACGAGTTACTAAAGTAATACCGCTTTGTGCAATCGACTCATAGTGTATAAAAGTTAAATAGTTCGAAACGAAATAATAATGGTTTAAGTTTTTAATTTTAAAATATTTTGTCATATATTTTGTTATATATCATTTATTCTGTTATATTATTGTCATAAAAGTTATATTTTAACTTTATAGAGTGATTGTAAATGTGGTCTGGCAGTTGATGTGATTATTTAGCGTTGTTTTAAGAATATTTCTAGCTGTTTATTAACGCATTTCACCTTTCTTTGTAGATGTATCGTTTGACTCTACGCAGCACCAAAAACATTGTGGCTGAACGTCTTTGTGAACTACTCGAAGAGGAGTTGTAGACAAACCACCCTCTCTGTCTGTGAATGATGAAATGCATATTATTTCTCTCTCTGATTTCTTTATTAATGTACTTAGTGTATTTCCATAGTTACCGGACCACAATTCGCATACCCTCCCTCGGTCCCAATCTTTTTATCTTTTGACACAGCATATTTATTAGTTCAAGTAAAAAAAAAACTTCCGGTATTTGGAAAACAATTTGGCTTTCTCAATAATTAGTTTATTGTTAATAAAATGTCCATGATAAACTTTTTTAATACTGTTGTGTTCAATACACATTTTCCCTAAAGGATTTGTCTGTGTTAGATAAGGTCCTTATTATTTACATTTAATTTAAATTTGTTATGGAATAATTAAATTTAATTTTCAGAGTTTTCATGAAGAACTATAAGTTTTGTTTCCTCTCAGATGCTCTTTCTTTCATTCCAAGTTACAGGCCCTATATGTATGCTTCTTTTTTTATGATGATGATTGTTATCGTGTTATATACCATCAACTAGTGAATACTACAACTATTTGTATCTATTAATGTTTGATTTTGTTGAGTAGTACATACTATAATCAATAGATATAATATAGTCAATGTTTCTTTGTCTTGTCTTGTAATCTGTCCCTCTGACCGCATTTGCTTGATGTATTCATTACATATATTACTAAGAGGATTTAGCTGACAAGCTTGACTGACAGTTATCAGATTAAACAATACAATGTACCTAATACTATGATATGAGTATCATTATCTATAACACTGCTTCTTAAATGCTCATTTTTGGTCATCTCGCATTGTCTAATTTTACGCTATTCACCGTTATTTTCGGACTAGTTCAATCTAGTGAAATGTCTTTTTCCACATTATGTTCTGCTCTAATTATATTACACAATCATCTCCTAACTGATCACATGTGATTTATCATTAACTTATTACTCTTATGAATAATTAAATGTTTCATTATATTGTACTTTAGACGAAGGTTACATCGAGATTAGCATAATTATAATGTACTATTTAAAAAGTGCTTTAGCCTTAGATTTAGGAAACAATTTCATCTACCATTTAATATTTATCAATCTTGTTACGCAACACTTTTTTTCCTTGCCATTGTGAAACTATATTTATATATACTACTATTAATATACTGTATAGTAGTATATATATATCTTTTAAGTGTTATTTGTTATTGTAGTTACTTTGTTCTGTTGCAAATTGTGCAATTGCTATTCTCCTTTGAAACATTCCTGTCTAATATGCATGTGGCATAGTAAATATATTGAATTAAAAATATTATGTAGGGTTATTTTTCAATTTTTCCAGCTTTCATAAAATAATCATGATCAACAAAACTAACCTTCATATATCAAAAGAATGAAGACATGCTAGATTACGTCTACGAATAAATGACAGAGATTTTTTTGATTATTGAAATCCAGATGAGTAAAAATTTCTGAGATATAAACACTGTGGATATTGTCCGATTTAGTTCATGAATATATTATATATAACGTTAGTGCTGCAAAATTACATTAAATCCGAAAGTTACATTATTATTAATAAGTACTATTTCAGCAAGAGTATTTGTTAAAATTGACTTAGGGTCATATCGTAATGGTTATTTTAGTTTTTATTAAAACACTGATATTAATGGTCATATCATATCCCGCTAAATAATTGTTGCATTATAGAAAGGGCAATTTATTAATTTCAAGATACGTTTATAGTTACAACTATATTATTTTTACTAGTTATTTCTAAGCAATAAATATTACTAAATAAGAATGCACTTATAATCGATTTTGCTTAATATTATTAACAACATTGTATATTATTCACATACATTATTGCAGCATTATATCAAATGCTTGCCTTAATAACAATTCATGCTCATTAATTCGGAACAGCTGCATAATTATTCCGATCCATTATATTTTATAATTTATCTGATCCTTTCGTGATCTGGAAAAAAAATTTGACTTGTTTTTTCAAATAGATAGATTTTTTATAAATATGAATTTCGAGTGAATGACCGTCTTAATTAAAGAAGTCTGTATTGTATTAACCTTGTAACCTTGTATTAAGTTTTTGATTATTTTTAAACTATAAGGCATGTTCGTTATGAAAAGTTCTATCAAAATGTCGGGACATTCACCTTGCACGTTACATTATTTATATAAAAAAAATAATAAAATAATCGTATTTATAATACTTCTATCAAAAGTTTTCAAAAGCTTTTTTTCAAGTTGAAATAT
>JAUZNC010019237.1:14833-25689 GCA_034780395.1 Vannuccia rotundouncinata
AAAAAAAATAATAAAATAATCGTATTTATAATACTTCTATCAAAAGTTTTCAAAAGCTTTTTTTCAAGTTGAAATATGAATGCCACACAAATTGATATACAATTTTTGAGTAATACTAAAAAAATACGTTAAGTCAAAATTAAAGTTGGTATCAAATTTAATTAACCGTTTATACATTAACAATCAACACTTTTCGGGAATGTCCATAACAAAAGCTGCAAAATAAATAGTATTTATTTGCATTAACTTTTACATAATAAAATAATTAAAATTATGAACAAAAATAAAATAGATTTATTATACCCGTGTCGTATTACAAATACAGCGCCAGATATATAGAATTCAAATAACAATAAAGGACAAACATAAGCAAATTAAAAAAAGCGCAGGCAAAAGCATATTAATACTTATATTCTTTGAGAAAATAGGATTTTTGAAAACAAAATAATTTGAATAATATCATGTAAACTGAAAAACTAAAACAGCTTAATTATTTAAAATATTTATAAATATTTATATTCATAAAAAGTTACTATTAAGAACGATTTAAAGGAATGTACGTCCTTAAGAACGATATAAAGGAATGCACGTCCCTCTCTTCTACAGCTCACCTCCACCAACACCGACTTGTGCAATCCAACCCAAACTCGTTCATCGCACCTTCCATGTGCACCTCTCCGCTATCTCTTCTGCTGCCATCGTGACATCTGGAACACTCTCACTCCCCTCCCCGTTCTTCTGTTCATGCATGTCTTCTCTCCTGTGTTCAGAATCGAGTAGTGGTTCTCCTCGCACCCCCCTGCCATTTCCTCCACCTCTGCTCTGATCCGTTTCGCTGCCCCACCTCTCTAAATGCAGATTCATATCTCCTAAAGCCACTTCCTATGGGGTCCCTGCTCATCCAGTCGTTGTGAGTGGTCACGGAAGAGTGAGAATTATTGATTTCTTGTTGACACGCTGGCATTATTTTATATGCTCCTTAGTCAAAGGCAAAATTAAAGGCAAATTAAAGTGCTCCATAATTAATGACCTACTTTTGACAATTGCAAGTGTACATTAAATGGAGTGATTTACACCAACAATTTTTTGTGTAGCTTAAAACTCATTTTCCGTAGCATAGGAACAGTGGCATCAACTGAGGAGCAATATAAAAAAATTAAGTGGATATCTCCTTGATCTACATTTTAATTAAAAAAGAATTAATGTCAGATCCTAGTATTTTAATTATTACAAAATAAATTACAGGGTGATCTTAGTTTTACATTTTATGCTGTTATATTTTGTACTTTTCAGTTATTCCAGCTAGTAAATTTGATCGTTATATCAGGTTTTTATAAATTGAAAAACATGAAGCATTTATACATAGGTAAAAATATAGAGTATACACTATATAGATATAGGTACAGACTTTGATTATATATATACTACCACAATTTAATGTGCATTAAATTAATTACATAAAACAAAAATATGAGAGTAATATAAGCACGAGGAGGCCAACTTGAATCTAAAGTTATTCTTCGGACAAATAATATTCATTATACAGGGTAATGGAAAAATAACCGCGCGAACACAATATATTAATACAGATATAAACAAGTGTATTAAAACCTGTATTTATAAACAATGAACGACAGGATATCACATGCTAAGTTCTACGTTAAATGTAGCGTGACACACTTTTGCATAAAGTTCAAAACAAATACGATGACATTCGTTTTAAATAGACACCCTCAGTTCAACGATTGGGTAGACTAAATTATTAATCACACCCCACATAAAGAAACGGTCGGTGGGGTAAGATCCGTGTCCATGACGACCAAACCAGCGCGCTGGGAATTAAGTGCTTATCCAACCATGAATATATTCAGCTTATATATTATTATAACTCGTCATATATTCAGCAATTCCAAATAAATAATGATACATCTATAGTACGTATAATCATCATAAGCATCATATTTGACTAGTTTGTTGTTACAATATTAATTGTCACAACAAATGTCAGACGTAGTATCGAATACTTCTACGTAATCAATACATGAGCATTAATGCAATTCACCCAGAGGTTTAATGTAGATGTTTGAGAACGAAATTTTATTATTAAATTACAAATAGAAATTAAAAATTAAGAACAGTGTCGAAAGCAAAGGGCATACATAATATACAAGTTGGACGTAATTAATTCTTAAGCGCTATTCATAAATTCATTTAAATCAGATTTTTATGCAAAACAGTTGTAAAATAGTTAGCTACTATACATTTGCCAGTAAAAATTCTAGTGTCGCAGGAACTTAAATACAGAATATAAACAGAAAATACTGAACCTGAAAAAGGTTCAACAACCCGCAATATTTTTTTGGAAATGTCGAGAATTTGAACGTTGCAATTATTCTTCAAAGCTGTGCACTGCCACAAAAAGAGATTTCCCATAAATAGTTTTCATTTATTGAAAAACAACATCAATGTACTGAGATAATTTATTAAAATAACTAACACTAATTTGGAAATTCAGTTTTCAAACAGTTATAAATCCAATAATGCAAACAATAAAAAAGAACATAAAAATAGAGTAAACACGATATAAGAAAACGTATGTAGATTCTGGATATGTAGGCCCTAACTTGGATCCATCTAGACATTGTAGAGGACTTCATATATCTGAAAATTTAAATATATACAACATGTTTTGTACAATAATATATTGCTGATCAAATGAATATAAAAAAATTAAAAACATATTTTTCCAAGTGGAAAAAAAAATTTTCAGGATAATTTCACTATTTTGTCTAATTTGAGACTCCTTCCTATTGTAAAGAAGATTCCAATTGGTTGACAACAAATTTTCTCGCGTCTTGATGATATCATTGAAATATTTTCGTCGAAATTGAGTCGTGGAATTCAATACAAAACCTTTAAAATGTTGATATATAAAACATGAAAGCTAAAAAAATGAATATACCTAAAATCGATGATACAAAAAGCCAAAATCATTTTATTTTATAAAAAAAACACTTACCAACCTTAGAAAGTCTCGTCATCATCTACACAAACAGAAGCCTCTTGATTGTCCTTAACGACCGAAGTGCCCATGACAACCGAGCAATTATTAGCAGCCATTAATTCTGCGGCCAGATTCCCCTCCACATGGTGTATGGAGTCGGCATCACTAGTTGCAGGGTAGGTTGGTTGCTGTGCCCGGTCTTGTACAGCTACAGAGATGTCCATGCAGTCAGAAACATTGAGCCCAACACAGGGATTGTTATCCGTCTGTTAGAGAACGTGGTAGCAATTATGAATGTTACAAATTAATTTAATGGTGCAACGAGCATTTAAATAGTTTGTCTTTATATATTAAACGTTGTGTTCTTTTATAGTAAGGAGGAAGGGAAATACTATGTTACCTCAACAATGGATGCCGGCGCATTCATGATCTCCAGAGTCGTGTTGACATCGTCCATTTCAGCAGAGATTGTCTCTTCTGCCTGGATGGACACTGATGGCACAGGCTCTGGTGAGTTCTCTGTTGTTAATCCAACAATTGACATATCCACATTTGACTCCAGAGAATTCTTCGATGCTGATGTCACTTCTGCTTCCTCTTCATTTCGCTGCCAGAAGGAAGACATTAGAATCGTTTGTAGAATAGAAAATTACTTGCAATGATTAATTAAAAAATATATAAGCATAATATGAAATAAAGTAGGCAATGTTTCTCTACGCAAATCTATTGTAAAGTGATTTCATGTGTAATTACAGTGAACAAGATATTTGGCTATTTGGCTGAAGTCCCTAGAGATTTTTTCTCAGCTATATATTATCACAAATACAACGCTATATTACAATATTGTTTTAGTTATTTCAATCTTCAATGTTTTAATCTATCTGATTGAACAACAAGAAGAGCGTACACCAGCACCATTTTTAGTATCTGTTCAATTTTAAACCATTCAAATTTACATAACCTATGCAAATTAAAAGTGAATAAATAATTGTTAGTAAGTCAAAATCATAAATAAAATTAAAGCAAACTTCTTACAATTCGCTTTGCTGGACCAACTTCGGAATCCCTGGAGAAGAATTAAAATAAACGAGAGTAGATAATTTTCTAGAAATGACCGAAAATCATTATAAAATAAAAAGGTAAAGAAACATGACGAAAATTCATTGTTTCACAACCCAAACACAAATTGAAGATTATATTTATTGTATAATACAAAAATGCAGATCTTCCGATCATTATGGTCCGGCAGCTAACACAATCGAGCGACTAGGAACGAGGTACAAACATTGACCCCCCCCTATAATGGAGTCAAACCTTCCGAAATGTGCGTCTGCCTGTGTTGGGAAGGGTTGGTTTGGACCAAAATTATACAAACAACGTGTTTTGAGTATGTAATAATCTGGGTAATTTATTTTATCATCGAAATAGCTGGCAAAGTTATTAATCTGCGTAATAATATGTATATTATATTTCTTCTTAACAAAAAATACAAGTACTTATTAAAAATTTTAAATTTGAGGTTCAAAACGAGCTAATAAAACGATTGCTTGTGAGAAAATTTAATCAAAATAATTAAGTTTGCAACAGAAATTTAAAAGAATGAATTTATTTAATCTGCTGAAATAATGATGTTCTGATTGATTATATCAAATATATTGTACAGATTTTTTACATAGATTTCCAATCTAATCTCAATTATCAAAAAAGTAATAATATACATACGGAGTTTTAAATTTTTATACGAAGTCAAGGGTTGTACATGATATTTCTATAAAATCATAGAAATCAATGTTCAACTCACTAAAAGTAGATATTATTTATACATTAATAAGCCGGGAAGGAAAAGCTTAACCCACTGAATTTGTTCATCAGCAGTCCGTTTACTAACTCCAGCTCCAATAATCGCAGGAGATTCCAGCATCTCAACACTGGATTCTTCTGTTACAGTGACGTTAGAGAGTGAGACGTCATCCAGTTGGTTGGCTATTAACGTCTCAGTATCAGTCACGTTCTGTTCTACCGGTGGTTCGGAGTTCGTGTCAATGGTAGACTAAATTGAAAATATCCAATTTGAAATGTAACTAAATGTTTAGTCTTGAGCATAAAGGGAAATAGATTTGAAAATAGGTAAAAAATAATTCAGATACCTCAGAAGATATGCATAACAAATGACTTCAATGAATTTATCTTTTTAACTATATATTTGATGCTGAGAAGTAGGTATAGATTTATCTTAAATTATATATTATTCTGATCGGCTATTCGAAAGAATTCATAAATTAAAAAACAATACAATTTTACTAACCAAGGTCAACAGTTTAATGGCGCTATGGCTTTAATATATATAACTCTCAGACCGACATATTTGATTATAGCCTTTACATTGCTCGAAATTTTTTTTGCTAATACTGGCAATGACTATTTCTCTTTACTGTTATAACTAATATGACGGAGTGTGTCAGAGACAAATAAAAAATACAAACGTAGAATAAAAACAATTCTCGCGTAAAAGTTAACTCCGAAAATTCGATTAAAATTCAATAGAGAGATACAAACGTTTTGGCGTTATATCATATTCAGTAAAATAAATAAATTCATGTTAATATTGAATCACGAATCTATCTATACCTTTTAATCTAACTATTTATAATAATTCTTTTCACGCGTTAAATAACGTTTGCCCAATAGTAAAACTGAATAATTAATATTACTTGTCTGACAGCAAATACGGATACGTCTATCGGTAAGGATTCCCTTTTTCCTTGTTTAATATTATTGTAAACTTTTAACTTAAAGTCTTAATAGAAATCCAAATGCCTGTAGTCTTATATTCTACTTTTACATGTTTGCATATTATCTGTGGAAACATAGTTTACAATTTGTATATTTTATTATAAATTGAGCAAAGTAAGTTTCATATTTAGGGAAAGCTTTTGAAGATTGTTGAAAAATAGTGTCTTAGACACCAATCGAATATAATATTATCTGCAATATTAATATCAAAACAATTTAAACAATGTTAATTTACTACATTCATAATTTTATAAAATACTATCCTAAATATTTTAAAAACTTTGTGATCCTTGATCCTCGTACCTTTTGGATCCCTTCTAAGACGTATCCAGTAAATACGCCTGCAAGCAAGTAATCGGAAAAACATTATTTCTAGCACTGTAACTATTTCTATGTGGGATATGTACCATAAAAATTACAAGATGTTTACAAGATAATTATCTCTATTACGAATATCCCAGGGGAGAGTCTCTAAACTATCCATACAAATGAAATAAATCATAAATAAAATTAATAATATAGTTACAAAATTTCAAAAATCCACATTTGTCAAAAACTCTATTTATTCCAGACCCTGGCTTTCCAGACTTTAAGATTCCGTATGAACCCTGATTATATAATATTACACACAATAAATAGATGTATAAAATTATTTCAAATATTAATTGGATATTTTTAAATTTAGTTTTTTAAAAAAACCTTAAAAATAATCCATTAAATAGTTAAAGCTGCCATGAATGGTCTCTTATGTAAAGTGTTACCTGAATATTGTTAACCCCTTTAAGGGTTGTGAGCAGAGATGAAGGCATGAGATGCTTTGGAAGTGATTCGATGCTGAAAATAAGTGATTCATGTCACAGTTGAATTATAATGTATAATTTCGGCCAAAAACTTACTGTTCGGTTATCAGTGATGGTAATTCTGAAAAATATTTTAAAAAAGTATTTTGAGATTAATTAAAGAATTATTTGTTTATTTCATTATTTATATAAGTAACATTTGGATATTATTCTAATATAACTTACCGACAATTTCTTGATTACATTTGTTTTTTTCTTTCCAAAGATCCAGAAACGATTTCAATAAATCATTACGTTCAATGTACTGCTGGTAATTCTGGAATTTTTCTCTGTACTCTTCAATGATCTTCACTCGTTCTGCTCTATATATATATATATATCAAGAAAAGTGAAATATTAAAAATGTCACAATTTTAAATATATAGTTTCACATGTCACATTATAACATATTATATTGACCTTATCTTTTCATTTGAGTTCTGAACATCACTGAGAGCTAAATGCAAAGCTTCTTCGCGTTTAAGAAGTAAATCATTTGTTGAGGTAAGACTGAAATGTAGAAAGAAAAAAACCAACTATTCATATAAAGTGTATGAATAAAGTTGAATCAGGAACTGACCATTCACATTATGAATCAAATTTCCTTTCATAAGGTACATACTATCATATACCTCTAAAAAAAGTTGGACGATAAGAAATTTATTCTTTTAATTAGAAAGTGATTTAATCCAATAATTTTATTTAAAAAAGTCAAATTTCTATTTTTTTGTATCATCACATCTCTATAACAAATCACCCTAGTTTTAAAAGTGTTATAAAATATATAGTATGATTATGTAGACAAAAGTTTACTTGGACAATTGAAAATAACAAAAAAGAATAGCAATATTTTTTACTGTTTTATTTATTCTTTTTTTACACATTTAACATTATTATTAAATAGTAAGTGTTGTTTAAAATAAATAAAGATTATAAAACACAAACATTGAAAAACAACATACTTAGTACTGTTACTACATTCTCGAAAACACTGATCTTCTATCCGCTTTATTTCATCTTTCAACTTGTTATTAAATTCCTCTATTTGAGCAGTCCGATTAGTTGTATGAGAAATTTTCCCCCTTAAATCTATAAATTAAAATAAAAAATGTTTAAGTTGACAAGTTTTTCTTTAAAAAGTGATGAAGCATACAAGAAAAAATGTATGAGAATATTTTTAAACACAAACCTTTAATCTTATTTTGTTCATCCTTAACTTTGCCCAATAATTTGTCTACTTCAAATCCTAAAAAAAAATATCAGAACAATAAATAATATTTCCAGTATGACAATTATTTAAAATAAAAAGTATAAACTTTATTACCTATATCATGCACCAGTTTGTTAATGTCAGCCATGTTGACTATCTCTAAAATTTAATAAATAAAACATAATTTAATCACATGAAAATTAATTATATTATTTTGAATGGAAAGTAGAATCCAAAATATTGAGCCAACTTCTCTCTAATTTGTGCAGCTACATGGGGGTGTGCATTGTCATGAAGGAAATGAATATCATTAAACTGTGGGTTTCTTCTGCATTTTCTTTTAATTTCAACATTTAGTAGATCAACTGACTGACAAGAAACCTCTGCTGTCATTGTGACACCTCTTTGTAAAGCATGAAAGAGTAACAAGCCCTTAACATCCCAGAATATAAAACATAAATGTTTCCACTATTTGGGGAAGGGGATCTCCAGACCCACTCCAACATCGAATGTGACTTCCAGGATAATAATGTTCATTATCCCAATTCAACCATATTTCATAACCTGTGACAAGCTGATTTAAAAAGTTATCTTGTTGAATGTGTCTTTGATTTTTTTGACATATTTGTAACTGATTCAATTTGTTTACTTCAGTTAAACTTTGATAAGTAACAACATAAGTACTTCTTTTAAAATCTTTTCATACATCTCATCACTGTTGCACTCAGCACTGTTTATTACCCATATGCAGGCTGTTACAGGGCAGACTAGGCTGTATTTTACCCATTGTCAAAATAATGTCTATAAATCAAAAATATTTTATACAGGCATTTTATTAAGTCACAGGATTCCCATTAGACTTTGGGTAATAACATTTTTGTGTAATCCAAATGTTTATTCTTTTCAGTATCAAAGTCTTTACAAGACAATTACAGAATTGCAATCCAAGATGACTACAAACCCACAGGATTTTTTTATTGGCAATTTGAATTATTGTTAATTATTTTTTATTCTAAGAATTTTATATATAAAAGAATAATAAAAGATAGACAAAGACTTTAGGAAAACAAAGGAATGTAGGCTGTTGGGAACTGTTGTCTGTGTCCAATACAAATATTTTGAACAGAAAATAAAATAATTATTTGACTTAGTGCTTTTAATAATAAAAAGCACCACCCGCATATTCAGTTTTGATTTTTTAAATCCTACAGGGTGGTTCAAAAGTATCACAACTATTTTCAACAAATTTATTTAAAATACTATTTTCATAACAAAATAAGTATTAACAATATTAACAACAACTCAAGCTGCTATATTTAGTCAAGCATCTCAAAATGCTCACCTGCTTGTTGGATACACTTGTTCAGGCGAGCAGGCACAGAACAACAAAATTTCTGGCACAAATCAATGTGTATGTCTTGTACTAAATGTCTGATGGCATCTCGAATCATTCCTAAATAGTTCCTGAATTGTTTGAAGTTTTTGACCATACACTTTATCCTTAAAAACACCCCACAGGAAGAAGTCTGGTGGAGTGAGGTCCGGAGATCGAGCCGTCCAGTCTAACCATCCATGCACCAGGAAAATTGGTATTGAGCCAAGCATGTACGATTAAGGAATAATGAAGCTGGGCTCCATCCTGTTGGAAAATTAAAGTTGTGCCCATCATGTAACTGGCTTGTAATTTGAGGCAAAAACCAATCATTGAGCATGTCAAGATATGACTGACCAGTGACACTGCCTTCAAAGAAGTATGTCCAATAGTATGTCCAATAAGTTTGTCCAATAATACCATTGGACAAAATTGAACACCATACCATTACACCTGGAAGGTTGACCTCATTTTCCACTTTCAAATGAGGATTCTCAGCTCACCAATAAACACAGTTGTGTCAATTGATGTGCTTGTTCAGCTTGAAGCTTGCTTCATCCAACCAGATGATTTGGTCAACAAAAGAGTCATCTGCATTAACTAATCCCAAAAATTGCTCAGCAAATTCAACCCTCCAGTCATGGTCATTTTCATGGAGACCATGCATTAGACATGGGATGTATGGCTTCAAACCCATGTGTCTTAAGACATTGGAGGACTGTATTGTGAGACTTCATAATGTCCAGGACCATCACCAGCAGCAGCTAAATGGTTTGTTCCTCTCCAGGAACACATTGCAGCATCAATTTGAACTTCAACTCTTACTGAATCTTGAAACAAAGGGTCTTTCACAATGGATGGTCACCTACTTCTAAGGTTGTCTAAAACAGAACCAGTCTCCTCAAATTTTTTAATTAGCCTTTTTATTGTTGACTTTTCAGGTATAGGACAATTAAAATCAGCTGCTACAGTTCTTGCAGCTTCTGCCAAAGTTCCCATTTTATAATAACTTTTCACAAAACAGATTTTCTGTTCCTTAGTAAAAAATTGCATAATTACTGAACAATATTGCTATTATAACAAAATCAATAGCAGGTGACACCCTCAATGCAGATTGGTAGAGAGCCCAGCCAATGACTATCATTTGTTTACAGTATATATCTACCATACTAAGCAAGCAACAATAATTTATTAAATCAATAAATTTGTTGAAAATAGTTGCATTACTTCTGAACCACCATAGGAAGAAAAAAAACTAAACTATGTTTTTATATTTTTTTCTTGAAAATTATATTTAAAACATCTTCATTGGCATATATTTAAACATTTTTAAGTATAAAATATAATTTTTAACATTAAAAATGATAAATATATTCTAAATAAGAAAACCTAAATATTTACTGTGTTTTAACCTCTTCATTACAGGTGTCGCAACGTTTGCGATGAAAAATAAGATTTTTTAAAAATATTTTTCATACTGAGAGACACTGAAGCTGAGAGACACACTGAGAGATTTTGATTGGCTAATGAAAAACAGGCAAAATTGTGTATATAACAATACCACAGAAAATTTTCATTTACAAACTCTGCTCACGTTTTCAACATGATTTTATACTCTCCTACTGGTTTCAATTCAAT